>JAQZBX010022569.1:6410-31560 GCA_029593785.1 Cabassous unicinctus
TTTTTTTTTTTTTAGCCATTTGTATTTCTTCTTTGGAGAAGTGTCTGTTCAAATCACTTGTCCATTTTTCAAATAGGTTGCTTGTCTTTTTATTTTTGAGGTGTAAGATTTCTTTATATATGCTGGATAATAAGCCCCTATCAGATGTATGCTTACCAAGTATTTCCTTCTATTGATTAGGCTGCCTTTTCACTTTCTTGACTAACTCCTTTGATGTACAAAGGTTTTTAATTTTGAGGAGGTCCCATTTATCTATTTTTCTTTCATTTCTCATCCTTTGTGTGTTACATTCATGAAACCATTTCCTAATACAAGACCTTGTAAATGCATTCCTACAATATCTGCCAAGGTCTTAAAAATCTTGGCTCTTATATTTAGATATTTGATCCACCTTGAGTTAATTTTTGTATAATGTGTGAGAGCATTTTCATTTCTTAGTCTTTTGGATATGGATATCCAGTTCTCCATGCACATTTGTTGAAGAGGCCATTCTCTCCCAGATGAGTGGACTTGGTGACTTGTGAAACATCAATTGACTGTATATGTGAGGATCTATATCAGAACTCTCAATTTAGTTCCATTGGCAATTATGTTTATCCTTGTGCCAATACCATACAGTTTTGACCACTGTAGCTTTATAGTATGTTTTATAATCAGGTAGTGTGATTCCTCCAATTTTGTTTTCCATTTTCAATATGTCTTTCACTATTTGGAGCCCCATGCCCTTCCAAATAAATTTCATAGCTAGCTTTTCCAATTCAGTGAAAAATACTGTGTTAATTTTTATTTGGATTTCTTTAAATCTGTAAATCAATTTGGGTAGGATAGACATCTCAATGATGTTTAGTTTTCCTCTCCATGAACAGGGAATATATTTCCATTTGTTTAGGTCTTCTTTGATTTCCTTTAACATTATTGTGTAGTTTTCTGCATACAAGTCCTTTACATCTTTAATTAAGTTTATTCCTAGGAATTTGATTCCTTTAGTTGCTATTGTAAATAGGATTTTTTTCTTGATTTCCTCCTATCACTCATTATTGGTGTACAGAAAGTCTACTGATTTTTGCTCATTGATCTTATAACCTGCCACTTTACTGACCTCATGTATAAGCTCTAGAAGCTTTGTTTAGATTTGTCATGGCTTTTTATGTATTGGATCATGCCATCTGCCATTAGTGAAATTTTTACTTCTTCCCTTTCAATTTGGATGACTTTTATATGTTTTACTTATCTAAGTGCTTGAGGAAGTTCTTCTAATACAATGTTAAATAAAAGATGTGACAGTGGTCATCCTTGTCTTGTTCCAGATTGTAGAGGGAACAGTTTTAGAATTTCACCATTGAATATGATGCTAGCTGTGGGTTTTTCATATATATCCTTTATCATGTTGAGGAAGTTTCATTGAATTCCTATATTTTGAAGTGTTTTTATCAGGAAAATGTGCTGTATTTTTTTAAAGCTTTTACTGCATCTCTAGAGATGATCATGTGATTTTTTCCCTTCATTCTTTTTATGTGGTGTATTACATTGATTGATTTTCTTATGTTTAACCATCCTTGCATGCCAAGGATGAAATCTACTTGATCATGGTGTATAATTCATTTGACATGTTGTTGAATACAATTAGCAAGTATTTTGTTGAGGAGTTTAGCCTCTAAGATCTTTAGAGAGATTGGTTTATAGTTTTCCTTTCTTGTGGCATCTTTGTTTGGCTTCAGTATTAGGGTGATATTAGCATCATTAGCAATGTTCTCTCCACATCTATTTTTTTGGAAATGTAAGCAGGATTGGTGTGGTACAATTCATCTGTGCAGCCATCTTGTCCTGGCCTCTTCTTAGTTGGGAAGTTTTTGATGATTAATTCAATCTTATTAGTTTTGACTGTTCTGTTGAGTTCATCAATTTCTTCTTTCATCAATGTAGGCTGCTTCTGTGTTTCAAGGAATTTGTCCATTTCCTCTAAATTATCCATTTTGTTGTCATACAATTTTTCAAAGTATCATCTTATGATACTTTGTTTATATGGAGTAAGTAAGAAGTCTCATAGCAGTTCTTATTGCTAGGTGCAAGATAAAGCAGGCATAGCCCAAGCTTAAAACTCAATGAAAGAGAAATGTTAGGCATGGAAGAATTTGAATCAGGGATAAAACATCCCTTCCTATTTCCCCCATCCATCTCCATGACTCAAAATATTCAGAGTTGCCCATGTTTGAAGTGGGAGACTTTTAAGTGAAAGAAGAACTTAATAAAAGTAAAATTTTCCCTGGGAAGTGGATGTGGCCCAAGAAATTGTGCTTCTGTCTACCATATGGGAGGCCCTGGCTTCAATTCCCAGGGTCTCCTGGTGAAGGTAAGCTGTCCCACACCATGGAGAGCTGATGGCCTGTGTCATGGAGATGTGGCACAGCAAGATGATTCAGCAAAGGGAGATGCAGAGGAGAGACAAAGAGATGCAGCAGAACAGGGAGATGAAGTGGCTCAAGCAAGTGAGTACCTTTCTCCCACACTGGAAGCCCTGGATTCAGTTCCCAATTCCTCCTCAAGAGAAAGACAAGAAGAAAAAGACAAGCAGGCATGGAAAGAACACTCAGTGAATGGGCACAGAGCAGACAGTGAGTACAAGCAACAAGGGGGGAATAAAAAAAAAGAAGTTAAAAATGTTTTCCCTGAATTTGAGAAGAAGTAGAAATCAAAGGACTGAAGAGATGGTGGGCAGATCTAGAACCACATGGATATTGGAACAGCACTGAGAAAAATGTGGGCATACCACGCCTGCATGGTTATGAGTTAGGATCAAAGTTACCCCAAGGGGTCTAATTGCCCACATGGGCTGGTGGTTTTTTGCCTTCCAGCCCTCATTTTCCTTCTGGCTCAGTCCCCAGCTTTCTGGCATTCTTGAAGGGCTCCTGGACACAGCTGGAGTGCAAATTTAGCTGATTGTGCCCTCACATACTGGGAGTCCTGTCTACAATTCTGACAGAGATGAGATGCTGCCACGGGGTATGAATAAAACCTGGAGTTGTGTGTGTGTGTTGGAGGTGTGTGTATGAAGGGAGAGTAATGGATCAGCTCCACTAGACCACAGCAGGGACCTGGAAGTATCCTAAAGGCCCACCCTTCCTCCTAGCAGCTGTGCCTCTCAGCAATCCCAGGAAACCTCCTAGGGGAAGGGGGTCAAAGGATGGAGCTGTATTGGTTTTATTTATTTTCCCTCAGGAGCCCCCTGCAATCCCAAACCTAGCACAGCCCAGTGTGCGAGCACACTTCTACCTCCAGCCACCTCTGCCACCTTTTGCTGAGGCTGAAGGCTGAGATCCACCTCCACTCTCTTAACCTATCTCACACCCCATCCCATCACAGAGTATGAGGGCCTGGCATGACAGCAGGTGACCTGAGAAAGAAGGAATGAGGCAATCTGAAGAGACATTCAGGAATGTGGCTTTTCATGCAAGTGACAATGGACTGGAAGAATAAAGGACTCAAGCCAGGGTGGGGTCAGGGTGGGGTACTGATGATCCTGGAGGGGAGTTTCCACTGCTTGTCAGAAGTAGGGTAGGAAGCTTTGACCTCCAATAGTACAGTGGGCAAGAGACAGACTTACTGGGCCTGGTTGAACTGTGGGGGTACTGAGCAAGGTAGTCAGGATAGACTTGCCTCCTAGCCAGGCATAACCACAATACCCCATCTCCTGGCACTTCTGAAACTCTCTTGCTGCCACTGGTGGACTGGGGAACTTCTGGGCACTTTTCAGTTGACTCCACCCTCCACCTGAGCCTGAACCCACTTATAAGGGTAAAACTCCCTGCCTCCCCTTGTCCTCCTTCCTTTGTGACTTTTGAGGATCCCATAGGCAGAGGCTCAGATCTTAGGCCCAGATCTGAGACTGATGACTTGGTCACAGTTGGGCATACTCTGGCCTTAGATTCAAACCTGAGTCTCCAGCCCCTTCCTTTTGTCCCCACCCTTGATTGTGCACTGATAAGGCTTGCAGCATTTCTAGTCCTCTTCTCTGAAAAGGTCACTCCCTTCTATGGCCTAAGCCAGAGGTTCACACTGGGTGCTGTGCAGATTCAAACTCACATGACTCAGAGAAACCGGTGCACTGGGTGGGTGTGCTGGGTCAGTCCCACCATGCACTTTCACTGGGCATCTTGCGATTATCCTGGGGTCAGGGTTTGGGTTGGTACAGGTACCCCTGAACTGCTGCCATTCACCTCCCTTGGTGGGGTCCAAAGGCCACCCAGAGATGACTTGGGCTTTGGCAAGTAGGGTTTTTCTGCATCTGGGGTATGGAAGTACAAGAGTGGGAAGCACCAGGTGCAAGGAAGCTGGGGGGCTGCAGCACTTGGCAGGTCTTTGGTAGTCCAAGACAAGAGCACCAAGCCCTTGAGTGTCATCTTCCCAGGCTCCATCCTGAGAATAGAGCAGTGACATTCAATGTCTACTTGGGAATTTGATACAAATTATGCAGAGATGCCCTTGGAGAAGCCCTGGTCCATCTAACAGAGGCCTGGGCACTGCTGGGTCTCTCACATTTTGCATTTGGTCACAGCCCTCTCTCTTGGGATGTTGGTGCTAAGCAGACTTGGAGGTCCCCTGCAGAAGCTGGGATGCCTGGCAGAAATTCCTGTTGTTTAAGAAAAAATTAATTTATTATAAACAGTGTTATTATTTTTTATAGCCACATATCTTAGCACACCACTGTCAGCTGATGAACTATGAATCAGGGTGGAGAATGGATGATTTTAGGTTCTGTCCCAGTGTGAAACCACACTGACTCAGATTTAACATTTGGGGTCCTTTTCCTGTCACTTTTTCTGGTTCCCAGCATTGGCAGTGTGCCACAGAATGTGCCCAGTCAATATACATCCAAGTTGCAGACACGTGATGAGGTGCATACCACCACTGCAGGGGAGTCAGGGCATAGGTTATGACTGACACTCTGACTTGGTTTCTTCTGTTTTTTATGTGACCACCTCCCTCCCTCTCTCCCACCCACTGTCAGTCTGCCACATGTTATCTCCGGAGTCAGCAAAGCGTTCACTTCACATGACTATGTCCTTTCTTTTCTCTTCCAGCCCCCCTGATTTTGGGTTCTGAAGCCTTCATGTTTCTATCTCTGGAAATGTTTTTATTGTGGTAAAATATACCAAGCATAAAATATTTTAATCATTTATAAGTTTACAATTTTGTGACATTAAATACATGGACAATTTTGTGTAACATTTACCACTATCTATTTACAGAAACTCATCATCCCAAACAGGACTCTTACACATTAAGCAATAACATTCCATTCTCACCACCCCCCACCCACTGGTCACAACTCATCTGCTTGCAGTCTTTATGAATTTACTTATTCTAAATATTTCATATAAGAAAAATCAAGCAATATTTGTCTTTCTATATCTGGCTTATTTCACTAAGCATGGTGTCTTCAAGTTTCATCTATGCTGTAGCATATCTATTTTTTTTAAAAGCAGTTTTAGGGATTGTGGAAAGATGATATCAGACTAGAAAGCAGGGCTCAATTCTCTCACAAAAACAATGGAGAAAGAGTCCAAATCTGTTGGGAGGGAATTGCTCTGGGGTTCAACAGACCAGGACAGTGCTGCACAATTCCCAAAAGGGTGAGGGACAGAGAAATGAAGAACAGAGAGAAGAAACAACAAGCATGAGTTATCAAACCCACACAGTGCCTGAGAAAGGTTGCCTCCCCCACATCCAAGATATTAACCTGGGATAAAATCCCTGGCTCACTGCAGCTGGCTGAGAGGGGAGCAGGCATCTTCCTCCCTGTTTCAAGGTAAAAGGTATGGGGAGTTGTCAGGCTTTCTTTCAGTGAATTTGGCCAGCAGAGCTCACATTGAATCTCCACTCTGGAGATTCCACACAGGAACCCAAGAAAGCTGATACTGAAATCCTTCTGTGGAAAAGTATGCTGATGAATGCCATCTGCTAACGGGTCTGTTAATTGCATGGAAAAAATAGGTTTTGGTTCTTTCTGTATTCTAACCCCTGGGAGAAAATCTGTGCCCCATTAGTGAGCCCCTAGACCTATTTTGATAACTTAAGCTGGACAATAAAGACTAAGAATAAGTTGAACCAAATATCAAAGAAGAGCTTTGGAAGAAAACAACAGGCAAAAGAGAGAAATTGGCCACCAGATTAAATTCACCAACATATTCAGATATCTAGATATCAGCAAAAAATTATAAGCCACACTAGGAAACAGGAAGATTTGACACAACCAAAAGAACAATCTAAATATCTTGAAGAGATATAGATTAAAGACATTTAATCAGTGATAATCATAAAATGCTCCTGAATCAATTCAAAGAATTGAAATAAAATATGACTAAAGAGATAAATGATATTAGAAAAATCACTGTGTGAGCATACAGAATAATTTGAAAGCCTACAAATAGTAACACACCTTATGGGAATGAAAGACATGATAGATGAGATTAAAAATACATTAGAAACACATCAGAGCAGATTTGAATGGCTCAAAGATAGAATTAGTGTTTCTGAAGAACAGCATCTGAACTGGAAAAGACAGGGGAACAGAAAGAGAAGAAGAGAATGGAATAAATGAAGAGACTCAGGGAATTAAATGACAATGCAAAATACACATTAACATTATTATTGTCTCAGAAGGAGAAGAAAATGGGAAAATGGCAGAAAGAATGTATAAGGAAATAATGAACAAAAACTTTCCAACCCTTATGAAAGACATAAGTATCAATATTCAAGAAGGACAATGAACTACAAACAGAATAAATCTGAATAGACTTACCCTAAGACAGCTACTATTCAGAATGACAAATATCAGAGATAGGAGGTTCTGAAATCAGCACAAGAAAAGCAAAGTATCCCATAAAAGGGAAACTCAATAAGTTTAAATGTCAACCTCTCATCAGAAATCATAGATGTGAGATGAAAGTGGCATGATGTATTTAAAGTACATAAAGAGAAAAACTACCAGCCATGAATTCTATCTACAAGAAAACTGTCCTTAAATAATGAGGGTGGGTTCAAAGTCTTCAAAGAGAAAAAAAAAAAAAAAAAAAAAAAAAAAAAAAAAAAACCCTGATAGAATATGTTACCAAAAGACCAGAAGTACAAGAGATACTAAAGGGAGTGCTACAGGCTGAAAGGAAAAAATATGGGCAAGAGTTTGAGAAGACTGTAGAAATGAAGATTATTAGAAAGGGTAAATAGAATAATATGACAGCAGAGATCCAAAGAACAAAATGGATGAAGTAATGCCTTTACAGTAATAACATTGAATGTCAATGGCTTGAACCCCTCAATCAAAAGACAGAGATTGATAGAATGGATAAAAAATATGAGCCATCTCTATATTCTCTTCAAGAGAATGCACCTCAGATGTAAGGATAAAAACAGGTTACAAGTGAAAGGTTGGAAAAAGGTATTCCATGCAAATGTTAATTTAAAAAGAGCAGGAGTAGTGATGCTAATAATGGGCAAACTGATGTCAAATTTGCCCATTTGATTTCAAACTTTTATACAGGATGAAGAAAGTTATTATATATGAATAAAAGGTGTAATTTACCAATAAGAAATAACTATATTAAATATTTATGCACCTAACCTGAATGTCCCAAGAAACATGAGGCAATCACTGGCAAAACTGAAGGAAGAAATAGACTTCTCAATGATAATATTTGGAGAGTTCAATACACCACTCTCAGTATTGGATAGAACATCTGGGCAGAGGATAAATAGAGAACTTGAATAATATGATAAATGAGCTAGACCGAACAGACATCTCTAGAGCATTGCATCCCCAAACACCAGGATATACATTCTTTTCAAATATACATGGATTCTTCTCAAATATAGTCCATATGTTGGGTTAAAAGGCAAAACTCAAATTTAAAAAGATTGAAATTGTACAAAACACTTTATCTGATCATAACAGAATGAAATTGGAACTCCATAATGAACAGAAAAAGGTAAATTCATAAATATATGGAGATTAAACAACACCCTCAAATAATTGGTAGGTCAAAGAGGAAATTGAAAGAGAATTCAGCAAATATCTTGAATGAAAATGAGAACACAATATATCAAAACCTATGAGACAACACAAAGGCATGGCTGAGAGGGAAATTTATAGCCCTCAATGCTTACACTAAAAAGAAGAGCTAAAATTGAAGATCTAACTTCACAGCAGGAGGAAATAGAAAAATAACAGCAAACTAACCACAAACCAAGCAAAAGGAAATAAATAGTAAACATCAGAGCAGAAATAAATGAAATCAGGAATAAAATAAAACAAGCTCTTCCAAAAAATTGTACTTGAAAGAGTGCTACCAAAGTCATTCTATTAAGCCAACATCATTGTAATACCAAAGCCAGATAAAGATACTATGAAAAAAGAAAATAACAGACCAATATCCTTAATTGATAGAGATGTAAAAATCCTCAACAAAATACTTGCAAACTGAATCCAAAAGCGCATTAAAAGAATCATACACCATGATCAAGAGGGTTTTATGCAGGTATGCAAGGGTGGTTCAACATAAGAAATTCAGTTAGTGAAATAAACCAAAAAAGTTAGTTTTTAAAAAGACTTTGGCATGTTTGATATATAAATGTGTTCAAATATTCACAAGGCATTGTCACAGTGGGTGGATATACACACCATAACCAAAAGAGTATTGAATTCCCATCCTGGGAAGCTCTGCTTCACTCTCTAATGGATCAGCAACAAACTCTCAAATAGAGGGGCAATGACTAGTGTAGGAAATGGTCCATTGTTGGGCCCTTGATATTGATGACTATGCTTATGAGCCTTTGCTCTTGAAATTGCAACTTAGCCTAGAGTTGTAGGGTGCCTAAGAGTTACCTCCTGAGGGCCTCCATATTGCTCATATGTGGTCATTCTCTAAGACAAACTCATCATATAAATGCATTACCTTCCCTCCAGTGTGGGACATGACTTTTGGGGATGAGCCTCCCTGCAACAAGGGATTACTACCAAGAACCAACTAGCAATACAACTGGAGAAAGACCTTGAACAAAAGGGGGAAAGATAAAGACAAATGAGTTTATATGGCTAAGAGACTTCAAAGTGATTCAGGAGGTCCTCCCAGAGGTAACACGTATGCACAGCTAAGCAGGATCGCATAGACTGCAAAGTAGCTGCTACTCTAAATAGTGGGGATCCTGAGGTCTGTGGAGACACCCAGGTTCTACAGCCATGGCAGATAGCTCCAAAGTTTGGTGCCTTGTCAGTGGGCCTTACTTTGGAATTTGTGTCCCCAAATGTGACAGAGTTAGACAGAGTTGTGACTTCTCTACACATGCATCTTCTGTCCCTTCTATTTGAATGTATAGTTGGTGCTGGAGTTGGCAGGTGTACATCCAAGAGACTTGAATTTTTGGGCAGTTGATGTGGCAGTTGGTCCCTGAACCTCAGCAGAGTTGCAACATCTACCCTCCAGTTCATTGGACTCACCCAGGACAACTAACAAGGAGGTGAGGATGGACAACCACCATACCAAGGAACAAAGTCTGCAACTGCAAGCAAGAGAGCTTCATCCATCAGCCATATGGGATCAAAGCCCCTCTCAAATGTAGCGTGAGTAGCACCATCCCAGAATCCTCAGGATTGGGGAATGAACTATGGACTAGAGTGGAATTACTGGTATTCTACTATAGAATTATTGTGATTCTAGCAATGGAAGAAATTATATAATTGATATGGAGGCAGTGGTCACTGGAAGTGCTGAAGGCTGGGAGAGGGAAAAAGAAGTGTAACTTGAGGGCACTTTTGGAACTTGAAATTGTCTTGAATGATATTGCAATGACAGGTACAGGTTATTATATATTCTGCCATAACCTATAGAATTGTGTGCGACAGAGGGTAAACTACAACATAAACTATAATCTACCTTTAGTGGCAATACTCCAAAACGTGTTCATCAATTGCAATGAATTTACCATACTAATGAAAGAAGTTGTTAATGTGGGGAAACATGAGAGGTGTGGGGAGTGGACACATGAGAATCCCTTATATTTTTTTATGTAACAATTTATGTAAACTAAGTCTCTTTTAGAAAAAATAAAAATATATTAAAAATGAGACTATTAAGCACTTAGAATGTGGTTCATCCTAATTCAGGAGTGTTTTAAGTCTAAAAATACTTGCCCATTTCAAAGACTTAAGAAAAAAATGAAATTATCTCATTACTAATTTTATACTGATCATATGTTGAAATGATGCGAATTTGATATATTGGATTAAGATATATTAAAATTTAATAAAAGAATTATACACCATGATCAGTAGGGTTTTATGCAGTTATGCAAGGGTGGTTCAACAGAAGAAAATCAATTAGCGAAATAAACCAAAAAAATATCCGATTTTAAAAAAACATTTTGCTTGTGTGATTGGGGTCCTATTACAACCTGTTGATCTTTGCTATCAAAATGTTTTCCATAGACCAGCAGCCTCACCAACTTTCTGAGTGCTTGTTATAAATTACTCACCTCGGAACTTCTGGATCATAAGAGACATCTTAGCAAGGTTACCCAGTTGATTCACATGCACATTAATGATTGTGAAGAACAGTTGTGTATGTTGTTGTCCTAAAAATCTCACATGGATGCTAGCCATCAGCTCTCAGAACCAATTAATGATCCACTTCAAATCTGAGATTTTCCTCTAAAGGGATTCTGTACCTCCACCAAAGGATTAAAAGGATGAGACAGCATGTAAAAATAGCACCAAGCTTAAATAATTAATTGGCATTGTAATAAATGTTGACTATCCATCCCTGTTGCTAATTAATATTTTCTGTCTCTAAAAATATTTTGTGAATATGTCATTCCCAAATACTGAATATATGTTCAAATTAATGATACATTCCTTCTTAATGATTTAAAAATTAAACTGATATTTTAAATGGAACATTATTTGCTAATAAAACACATCTGAAATATTATGAAAGCTAATCAGTGGATTTACATAGACTATATTTTTAAAAACTGAAACCCATACTTATCTCTTATTTGATAGAATGTCTAACTGTGGTTATACCAAACAATAAAAATGCATTTTTTGTGGAAATGAGTTAGTTTAAACTACTTTTTTAAATTAGCTTCTAGTTTAAGTGTAAGTGTGAATTCTGTGAGAGCTTATTGGTTTTTAACTCCCATACATCATGTTATGAAATAGTTAATGTAAGTCTTTCAGTTTGAGAAATCTAGTTTCTTATTGTCATTTTTATATGCTTGGTTGAAAGCAGAGTTGCTATTGGGATGAATGGGGAATACAATCATATATACTATGATCTAAGGACATTGTGAGAAGGGGATGAACCATCCCTGGATTGCACTAGACTTTCTGAGGAACAATAATAATAGTGGCCATCATTTAGTGTGTGCTAACTCTACTGTTGTCACTTTATTGTTGAGGAAATTGAGGAACCAAAGCTGTAAGTCATTCAAGTTCACATAGCTAGTGAGAGGGGAAGCTGGGGTTTTAACGCTGGCAGTCAGGTTTCAGTCTGCTCTTCAGTGCTTCCCAAATGCATTATTTTTGTTGTTCCACATAGTGGTACAGGAGACCCTGAGCACAAGGACGTTTCTGTCATCTTTGGGCAGGCAGCCTGGTGCCCATATAGGTCAGTGTTGATGCATAAAAACAACAGAATTACAAGGGTATCCATTTCTCCATGGGGTTAAAGTGTTCCTAGGTGTGCAGCTCCTCAGCTGACAGGCCTGCCTGCTTCTGGGGAAGGAGAGAGCAAGCCTTCTCAAAAGTGCCATGAAAGAAGCAGCATTTCAGTTTGGAAATGGCCCTCCAGGGAGTTCTTGTATCTAATTCCATCCTTGAAAGCCTCCCATGACCTTCTGGCATTGCATTTGTTCAGGAATTTTTATAAAATAAAGTCAGTTATTGGAGATGATTTTAGGATTCAGATGTTAATTCTGCTGATCTTGAAACCTCAATCTGATCCTTTCAGCTTCCTCACTGGTTGAATATATGTGGTAATGACTGAGCATTTTAGTAATTATAAAGAGTAAAGCATTAATGTTTGGTAGTGCTTTCTTAGATAACTCACAAATTAGAATCTTTGCATTTCTGGGTTGGTAATGACATTGCTTTTATTTGTTGGAAGCCTAGTCAGTATTTCAACTCTAGAGAGTGAACACACAGTCCCTTAAATGTTACCGCTGGCTGGGGAAGTGCTGGGCCTTGGTAAGGACATACATTTGATGGTGGGTGAGGTAGGGGCCTTCACAGCATTGGGTTCTCTGATCACCATAAAATGGCTTCTTGTCAGTCCTGTGTCCTTAGGGAATGTTATCTTTCAGAGTCACCTTTCTCACCAGGGACTTGGAATCAAGTAAATCCTCACAGAAAAGGAAAGTTCTAAGCATACTCCAAAATTTTATGGTGACTGAAATAGTAAAATTATCATCCAAGACCTTGGAAAAGGGAGTGTTTTACAAATCACCCCCATTATATCCATGACCCATGGAAACTGTGTGTGTATGGGGGGTTGAGGACATGGGCTTTCTATCTCTTATCATCCTTGAGACTTTTGGAAAGTTGCTTGTTCACTTCAGTCCTCAAGCAGGTCTCTTCACTTGTAAATTGGGTATAATGATAGTACTACCTGTGTTTTACAGTGCTCCTGAGAATTAAATGAGCTTATCTGCACAAATGGTAGCATAGTGTCTCACATACCAAACTATCTAAACCTGTTTAGTGGTATAGAAAATCTCTAGAAGAATGCAAGTTGAGGAAATGAGGCCAGATGGGAAGCAGACATTTTACTGTATAACTTCGCCTACCTTTTGAAATTTACACAAAATACAGGTATCTTATATTTAAAAATCACAAAATATTGCCAGGCTACTAGCTCAAACTTTATACAGATTAAGCCTTAAAGTTAATATACTGACCATAATCTGTAATTAATCTTTTATTCATTGTCCTTTCTTTGTAATTTGGGTGTCCTTGGGGATAGGTGGGAGGAATGATTTAGATACCTCTTGAACAAACTTGGACCTGATACTTCCTCTTTCAATAAATTTTCCTGTAAATACCAGGCATTCTGCAGATTCATAAAGGAAGAATCTATAATATGGTTTACCAAGGGATGAGGTGGGGATAAGGAATATGGAATTAAGGCTTATAATATACAGAGTTTCTATTTAGGATGATGGAAAATTTTTGTTAATAGATAGTGATGATGGTAGCATGACATAGTGAATTTAATAAACAGTATTGTTATATATTTGAATGTTGTTAAAAGGTGGGGGTTTTAGGTTGTATATATGGTAACCAAACATAAAACAAAACAAAATAAGAAATACCCAGTATTCTGCTGATGTAGCCCAGTGGCAGGTATTTAAATTTTTGTAGAAGCTAATAGTGAAGTTCCTTGCATTTGGAAGTATTATCCCCATTTTATTTAATAGTTGATATTATTGTTACACAATGTGTCCTGATATTTTTGTTTGGAAAATGAGATCATTTCATTCCCAGAGCTCAGGCTATGTGTGAAAGTGGAGTAAAAAGAAGGGTGAGATGAGATTTGGTTCATGAGTAGGTGAGATTTCAGCAGCCTGAAGGAAGAAGGATAGCCTGGGAGAGGTGGAAAGTAAGAGGACAGTGCACCCCTGGCCTGAGGAATGGCTGCAACATTGCACATGGTGGCAGGTGCCAATATAACCCTTAAAAGACTCAGTTCATAAGCTTTGACATATGTTTAGGGTCATGTATCTGTCATTGCAGTATCATACAGAACAAAAATACTCTGTAAAACTATACAACTGTAGAGCACAAAATGCAAACTATAATAAAAACTATAGACCTTGGTTAGTAACAAAGATACAGTATTGGTCCATCCATTGTAACAAATGTACCTAATTAATGTAAGTGATAATAATAGGGAAAATTGTGTAAGTAGAGGAGGTTATATGGGAATCCTTTATACATTTTTGCAGTTTTTTTGAATCCCCTATAAGTTTGTTTCACATATTTTTTTAGGAGGTAAGGGGGCTTGAACCCAGGACTTCGTACATGAAAAGCCGGTGCTCAACCACTGAGCTACACCAACTCCCTGGAATTCCCCCATATTTTTTTTTCAGAAATTCATTTTATTGGTACATATTTACAAAGCATAAATCCATCCAAAATGTACAATCAATGGTATTCGGTACAATCATATAGTTGTGCATTCATCACTCCAGTAATGCTTAGAACATCCTCATTATTCCAACAATAACAATTCCAAAACACAAAACCCAACCAACCACCAAACAAAACTCATCACCTCTCAATATTTCTATGCTTCCCTTGCCATACATAGCTGCTACTCTGTTTCATTCTCTCTAATTTATTTGTCTTTATATTTTGTAAAAAGCAGTCTTATATATGCAATATCACCCATATTCATATTTTACATGAGGTTTCACTATGTTATGCAGTCCCAAGTTACATTTTTAGCTTTCTTTCTAGTAATATAAATGTCCTTAGGCTTTCACTTTCTACAACTGTCATATCCACATTAAATCTCTGCTAGTTACAAGCAGCATGATGTGCTTTCAACATTTCATTTTACTTACAAAGATTTACAAACAACCTTGTAACCAATTCTGCATGTATTAACTATCAGCTTTACATTCTCTACCCTCATTCTATTACCTGGTGACCTATATTCTAATTATTATTTCCATGAATTTACATAATATATTTAGTTTATAAAAGCACAATTATGCAGAATTTGTCCTTTTGTGTCTGGTTTGCTTTACTCAACATAATGACTTCCAGGTTCATTCATGTTGTCATATGCTTCATGACTTCATTTCTTCTTACCACTACATAATATTCCATTATGCATATATGCTACAGTTTGTTTATCCATTTTTCAGTTGCTGGACACCTGGGTTGTTTCCAACTTTGGGCTACTGTAAATAATGCTGCTATGGGCATCGATGTGCAGATGCCTATTCATATAATTGCTTTCAGATCTTCTGGGTATATACCTAGCAATGGTATTGCCAGATCAAAAGTCAAGTCTAATTTCAACTTCCTTAGAACTGCAAAACTGTCCTCTACAGTGACTGGACCATTCTACATTTCCACCAACAGTGAATAAACATTCTTATCTTTTCACATCCTCTCCAACATTCACAGTTTTCTGACTTTTTAATAGTGTCCATTCTAATAGATGTGAAATGATATCTCATTGTAGCTTTGATTTGCATTTCCCTATTTGCTGGTGATATTGAATATTTTATCATGTGTTTCTTCACCATTTGTTTTTCTTCCTTGGAGAAACATCTTTTCATATCTTTTGCCCATTTTTCAATCCAGTAGTTTGGCTTTTTATTGTTGAGTTGTATGATTTCTTTATATATCATCATTGTTAAACCCTTATCAGATATGTGATTACCAAACATTTTCTCCCATTGAGTCATCTACCTCTTTACCCTTTTGACAATTACAAGTGTAGTGATTGAAACAGCCCTCTATACTTTTAATGTAATTTTTCTGTAATCTAAACCTTCTCTAAAAATAAAGATTATTATTACAAAAAAAATAAATTAAGAAAGCAAAGAAATAAGAAGAAGAGAAAAGAAACCAAGATCTGGGTGCTAGGGAACTCATTGCTATTGGGTAGTCACTGCTTACAGTTCTTCTAAGTGGACAGAGCTAAGGAATATATGAATATTTATACTGTGTATGCATATATATATATGCATGTTTAAGTATGTACATAAAGACAATTACATCTATATTTATTTCTATATATATTGAAAGCCACAAATCCACCTCAAGACTAGCTATGTAATTTATAGGATACAGGGCAGAATGAAAAGTGAGACTCTTGTTTTAAAAGCAGGGAAATTATGTGCTATGAATGATATTAAAATAGAAAGCTTTTTTCTTTCTCCCACAATATCTCTACTTTTCATGGTATTTTTTGCCTACTACTTAAAAATTTTTTTTTAAGGAGATACCAGGGATTGAGCACAGGACTTCATATATGGGAAGCATGTTCTCAACCGTCTGAGCTACAACTGCTCCCCTGATTACTATTTAATACAATCTTAAGTAAAAAAATAATAAAAATTTAAATTATTTGCATGAATTTTGCTGTTTATTATATTATGCAGTGTCACTTTTAAATACAGTATAAGAGTATTTAACTCATATGTGGAATCAATAAATTACACAATTCCTATTTTGTAGTTCTTATTGAACATATGTTTTTTTCTTACCAGAATAGTTGAAACTCTGCACAAAATTAACACAACTGTTTTTATTTTGCTTTTTGATATGTGCACATTTGGCAAACATTATCTTTTGCTTAGTGATGTATAAGGAAAGACTGAAGGAAAGGAATTATTAATTGCCCTCTCTTTCCCTTGTCTTCTGTCATCATTTTCACTGCAAGTGGTTGACTAATAGAATAAGAAAGGATATAATAGGGGTCAATGATTTGTTTGGGTATTTTAGAAGGTCATTCTCTTCCTTTATCTCTGCTTCACTGACCTCTTGGACTTAACTTATAGAACACAAGTTCAAAGATAAAATTGTTAAGAATTTCAGGATGATGACAGCAAAGCATTAAACAAAGCACAGAGTCCTAAGCATAGATCCCTGTACATCTGCACAGATCATGGACTGAGGAAGCTAGCCTTGGCTCTGGCTTCTGGCAACCCCCCAAAAAATCCAATTAAAAGCTGCCATCAACAAAAGCATAACATTAAAACAAGTGTGGGTCCCTTTGGAGTCTGGAGCCCTGTGGGAATGTACAGGTCACATGCAACTGAAGTCAGCTTGTTTATGACTAGTCCACTTGAAACTGGCTGGCCTCTGTGACTGCTTCAACCAGTAGACTATAGCAGAAGAGACACTGGGCCAGTTTCTGAGCCCAGGGCTTGAGAGAATGGCAGCTTCCACTTCCTGTGTTTTGCAACACCCTCTCTAGGAGCACGTTGGAACACTTCCTCTTAAGCTGGCATATAAGGACTCCTACTACCCTGGCACTGCCAAACTTCAGAGGTCATATGTAGGCAATCCAGGTAACAGTCCCATCTAGATCCAGCCTTCCAGCCATCCTTATCAAGGCACATGAAGTAAAACCATCTTGGTACTCTTCAGGCCAGCCCATTGGTCAGCTGGATACCACTCAGTGGTACTCCTTTCAATGTAAACCAGAGAGCAAAAGAATAACCTGGCCAAGCTTTGCCCAAATTTTTGATCCACAAAATCATGACATATAATAAAATCATTGTTGTTTTAAAGAAAGCAAAACAAAAAAAGTGCCATTGATGATGCCATGGGTTTAGTAAGAAAAGTGTGATATCATAGATGTGTAAGTAGTGATACATGACAAAACTCTCTGTTTGGTAAATATGATACATTTGACTAAGGTATTTATGAATACACAGTTAGGTAAAGGCTCCAAATAGGAAGTTTCTTAATTTGTCTGAGGTGGTTTATTTTAGCAAGACAATTTGAATTCTCAATGATCAGTTTTCCTCTTTCTTAGACAAGAGCTCATGTTTCATCTTCTGTTTCTAAAACTTTTCCTCTGAACTCTTTAGGTTACCATCAAGCCATAACCAGTGTTCAGACATTTTCATATTGAGACACAAAGTGTGTGGATGTAAGTCATGATGTTGCATATTTATTTTATTTCTTCCACTTCCTGACAAAGAGTTTGTTTCCACGAGAAAGTAATCAGATTTCTGTAGGTTATGAGTCTCAATTACTGCTTCATAAATATTTCAGTTCTTCTCACCTCTTTCTTATCCTGAGAATCCTTATTTTTATACATTGGATGAAATGGCACCTCTTCCTGACTGCCCAGGAAAATTAGTTTCCACCTCTGTGCTCTTCTCTGCTCCTCTCTCTTTGTGAAATCTACTGGTTTATAATTTAATAATGGATTTCTAAGTCTGTTTTCTCCATGAGGATTTCAAATTTCCTCAGGGTAGGAATAAGGTCTTTTTTCCTTTCTGTGTCCCTGATGTTTATCACAGTGTCAAGCACATGGTCAATTTAAAAAGTGAACATCTAACAGTACTTTATTCCTTTGGGCACTTTCTTCTCACATTTTAATGCTAACATTTTTCTCAGTTGTGATGGCATACGTGTTTAGCTGTTGAAAATGAAATGTAAAGGGCCATCCCATATAGTTATAATACAGTTTTATTACCAGTAACTAGGAGTTGTCTGAAAAGACAGTTATTGTCAGAGATGATAACATAAGATTGTCTCTTCAAAAGCTGAAAAGCCATTTCAAAGGCCCCTTGGTAACCACTCTGTAAGTCAGTTCAATTAATTTAAGCACTTGAAAGTTAAAAAGTTTAAAGTCATTTCTGATTCTTCACCAATTTTTAAAAAATTATCATCATTATTATTATTTAAATTAATGGTGCACATAGAATTTGGTAAAATACATTTAAAGAACCTGCCTGGTGAGAATTAGCATGAGACCTTTATCTTTAATGGCTTCCACCTGGACTCTAGATGTCCATTTGTCTATGGTTGAAATGGACTTGGAATTGTTCCCTGGAGAAGTTAAGGCTTTCCTGGTCATCTCCACATAAAGGTGATGAACTTCTGTTCATGAACATTTTAGTTCTTCCTACAAACCTTCCCTGAACTCAACTCATGATCAAGAGGTGTGAACTGCCCATAGTTTGCAAGATGATATTTGCACTTTGCATAGTTGTCAAAGGAAAACCCCAAATGCTCTCCTGACAAATACTTATCAAAATCAAGAAATAATATTTATAAAAGTTGGTCTGAAGCAAGGCAGCTTTGCACATCACATGTTAATTCTTCAATAAATAATAGAATTTTTGCTCTCATCATAATCTGCTTCTTCCTCTTTATTGTTAAATTGTTGTTGATATATTATGATAAATGTAATGTAGTCAGTTTGTTCTCTAGTTCTGTTGGAAAATGTAAAAATCCTTCTTAGTCCAGACAGATGATTAGACTGCTGCCTACATGCACAACATTTTTGTGGTCTTTTGTAGAGCCAAATTTATGGAATGGGTAAGCAGTATAATTTGGAGATTGAGAGCTTGGTGTTTGGAGATAGATATTCCTGATTTGAATCCTGCTTTATTCTGGGCTCTTCCTCTTGCTCTCTGTGTGACCACTGGCACTTCCCCTGACCACTCAATCTCAGCTTTCCCTCTCATTTGTAAAAGAGGGTAATATGACTTCTGATAGGGTTATGGAGACCATTAAAAAATAATTCATGTACTTAGCATAGTGCCTGACCTAGTAAGTTCTCAATAGATAATTAATTACACCTTGGTATAGTGCCATTGATCGGCCTGGGGAAACACCTTATGACAGGGCTCCCCTAGTCATGGTAGAGATATTGCTAAGAATATTCATTCATTCACTTATTCAACAAGTATTTGTGGATGACCTATTTTGTGCCAGGCATAATTCCTCTTGCTGGCAATAGAACAATGAAAAAAAACAGGAAAAAATACCAGCCCTGAAGGAGCTTATATTCTAGGTGGGGGTGGAGTGGGATATACATAATATATAAGTAGATTATTTAAAACATGTGAAGATGAGAATGCTATGGAAATAAAGTGAGAGAAATGTAGTGGTTTTGGGTAGTGATGGGGAAGGAGAATATATTTGTAAAGGCTGTCATGGAGGGCATCACCAAGAAGGGTCACTTGAGCAATACTTGAAGGAAGAATAAGTCAGGCATGCAGATATCTGTAGAAGAAAATCCCATCAACAACTTCAATGTGGGGGTAAGTTCCTGGTGTGATCAAGGAGTAGCCAGGGCACTAGTGGGGCTGGGGAGCAATTGAGATTTTAGTCAGTGATGAAGTTGAGATTAGGGGTGGGGGAAGTTTAGACTGGGGCAAGATGGGGAAGAGCAGTTCACTTAGGCCTTGGGTTCTCCTCTGAGTGAAATGGAGGCCATTAGAATGTATGAGTGGAAGGTAAGTTTTTCAACTTGTATAGCTTACAGTTTTCCTTCCTTCCTTCCTTCCTTCCTTCCTTCCTTCCTTCCTTCCTTCCTTCCTTCCTTCCTTCCTTCCTTCCTTCCTCCTTTCCTCCCCTCCTCCCATTTTTCATTCCTTCCTCCTTCATCCCTTCCTTTCCTACCTTACCTTCCTTTCCTTCCCTTCCTTTTTTATATTCTCTCTCTCCCTTTCTTCCTCAACCTATCTCTTAAAATCTTTCTGAGATAATCACATCTGTGCCATCTCATTGTTGGCCTTTGTTGATAGTTTTTTCTCATTCAAGTTGAAAATTTCCTGATTCTTGGCATGACCAGTTCTTTTTTATTATTGTACCTTAGACACTAGGGTTATGTGACTCTGGATCCTATTTAATCTTCTCCTTTGCAGGCTGTTACCCTGTTGAAGTACAGGATGCAGGTCCAAATGGAGGTGGATTTTTATTTCACTACTGGGATCCAATAGACACCACCCAGCAAAAATGAAGCAACAGGCCCCACCTTACCTTGTAAATTTTCACAACACTTTGTATCTTATGGGTGAGATAGATGTTCAGCTTCCGGCTTGGCCTCACTGATATGAGGGAGAGAGGGAGTAGAGGGAGGGGAAGCAAAATGTTGACTATCACCAACTTGATCTGAGTCATTCCACCTCACTGTTGCTGAGTGAGGGTAGAGTTTCAGCTGCCTGATGCACCCTCCTTACTCTACCACTACAAAAGCAAAGAATCTATTTCAACCCCTCACTGTGTCTTGTTGCTGCCAGCTGCCCATTCAGCTCCACTGCCACCTTGGGCAGTTTTTCCTTTGGAGCTTTTGTGGGTGGGTGGACATTATAAAAATGTTTTCTTCTGCATTTTCCTAGTCCTTTGACTAAGGGAAGCAAGCTCTTTCTCTGCTGACTAGGGAGAGCAAGCTCTTTTTCTGCAGCAGTTTGTTCTGGGTTGTGGGCTTCTCTAGCACCCTGTTTGGGATATGTAGAAGGCAAAAGGAAATCACTGCCACATTTTTTCTCAAGTCCTAAGATCCTTAACTAACTTTCTTTTCATCTTCCACTCTTCAGAGTCTTCCTATGTTTGTTGTATATTTACAAGGATTTTTGTTGTAAGATGGAGGGCTACCAAAGAATGCAATTACTCTATCTTGACTGAGCCAAAAGTCTGATAGTTGGATTTATCAGACAAACTGTGTCACATTTTATACTGAATGAGTATGATATATGGATGCCTGGACCACAGGCACAAAACAGAATCTATGGTCACTGCATCTATAATCCTTGTTCTGGGCAATCTCAAATAAAAATCTCTTTGTCACTTTCACTCATATTGTGACCATATTTTCAGGGACCAACATTACCAGAAGGTGTGGAGGGACTTGATTTTGTTTCTTGGCTACTACTTGTGGGATGTTCACTCAGCTCTTGTCCTTCTCCTCTCTACTTAAAGACATGTCAAGAGTGATAACACTGGATGTTGGGAGGGAGGCTGTCCCCAGCCTTTGCTTTTTCTCATTACTTTTGAGGGCTGTTTACTTGACCTACTGGGAAGGTCATTAGCTGATAGGAACTTGTGCATAAGTGTCTCCAAGATGCTCTGTCCTTGGTGCTCACTTTGTGAGGTAAGATATGCTTCTGGCTACAGGTCTTTTGTGTTTTCAGGGCTCATAAATATCTCTTAAGGTTTCTGGTTGCTTACTGTAGAACCTTGTTCCTTTCATCAAGTAGTCTCCAAGTCATATGTTCAAAGGGCTACTCCAGGATGAATCTTACCTAATTTTATAAAGAGTTACTTACTGGACCCTTTAAACCTGCTGGGTCCTGATTAGAGGTTCTTTATCTCATGATGAATATTTATGCTTTGTCTAGAATAAATGCCTTTGAGAAGATCTCCCTACCTAAATAACTGAAACACATATCCAGGACCTCCATGGACATCACAGGGATCAGGTCCAACATGCTCTGGGGTAACTTGGAGTTACTCTCCAACTTCCTTCACCTCACTATTAGATATGGGCAATTTTGAAATAGTTGTTAGTACTTTTGAGGAAGGGACAAGACTTCATGTGGTTACCTAAGGTTTAGAGGCAACCTGGACAGAACATAAAACTTAAGATTGAGAATAAGTTTAATTCTGGACAAAGAGTAGACAGTGACTACATTTTGGTGAGAGAACTTTTGGATCTCGATGTTTTGATAACATATTAATACTCCACTTTTGGACAAATATTTATGCTCTCAATGTGGAAGAAACAAGCAGTCAAAGTTATTTGTGTTATTTCTCAAGAGTCCAATTTATAGCTAATTTTGATTTTCAAAGAGGAAGCTTAATGTAGTGATTAGATCCATGAACTCTGAAGTCAGAAAGGTTGGCTTTTAATCCTAGTTCTGCCCTTTAACTCTGTATGTCACAGATTCCTCATCTGAAGAAAGTTTACTTACCTGATTGAGCTGTTGAGAAGACATATATGTGTTTGTATATTGCTTATAAATATCCTAGTATGAATTAAGTGATGCTTCTGAGTTAGCTTTTATTATTCTTTATCCATTTACTGAAAAAGCCTATTACATGAGTTTATTCACTTTTGTAAAATTCAGAAATTATTTAAGGAAAGTAATTTTTGTCTGGAAAAAAAGAAAGCAATGTTATTTGAAAGCATTAAAGGCATTTGTTTTTAAAAGACTGAGAGAAGCTGTTTGGGAAATGTTTTCAAAGAAAATCTTGTCAGACTGAGGATTGAGTAAAGAAGCCAAAAAACATTGTCTTTTGCTGCTCCCGATTGCCATTACCTCACAGAATTCTTAAAAACTAGTAAAAATCAGCAGCATCTTCCTCAAATCTCTGGTAATGAGTTAAAGGGTTGTAGTAACTGAGTGTGTGCTGAATCCAGAAAATTCAGGTTTAAACAAGGGGGCATCCCATGGCACCTTGCTAATCCCTTCCCATTGCCTTTCCTGATGTGGTAAGGAGCTGGGCTGTACCCCTATTGTGAATCCCTGGTTGTATTCCAGAGGGATCAGAGTAACCCCTATGCACATACTGGGGCACCTGCATGTCAGTGCCAGTCCATCAAGTGTCAGTGTGAAAAACTGAACAAAAAAATGCATGTCTGCTTGGACTCCCAGAATTTGCCCTGTAAGCAGAAGCAGCTTGTAGACAGCTATTAGAGTGTAAGAAACAGTTAGGTCAAAGTTGCCTGGGAAATGGAAAATGGGTTTTAAGGCATACAATAGAGTGTGGACAGGGAGGGGGAAAAGGCTATTTCATAGGTGTATTAGTCAGGGTTCTCTCAGGAAACAGAATCAACAGGAGATATCTGTCAATAATATGAGATTTTAAAAGAGTCTCTCACGCAACCGTGGGGATGCATAAGTCCAGGCTCCACAGGCAGGCTGCAAACCAGTGGCTCCGATGAAAGTCTGACGAAGGGTCGTTGATGAGTTTCTGGGAGAAGTTGCCTGTCCAACGATGAACTGGGAACTTCTCTCTGAATGCTGAAATCACTTCCCCTTTAAAGCCATTCAACTGATTGGATAAATCACCACCCATTGATGATGTAATCTCCCTGATTGATGCAGATGTAATCAGCCATTCACGCAGTAAACTCACTGGTGATTGAAGTCCATAAAAGCTCTTGTATTACAATTAGCCCAGTGCTTGTTGGAACAAACACCTGGACACAATTACCTGGCCGAGTTGACACATTAGCCTAACCATTACAATAGGGTATAGCAGGAACATATGGGGGAAGTCCTAAAGCCATGAGTGAACACAAGTTCAGTCTAAGAAAATATAGAGCAGAATATCCACTTCACTTTTGCTTCAGGATGATCTTTTTGATGGGAAGG
Organism: Cabassous unicinctus; assembly: GCA_029593785.1. Lineage (NCBI taxonomy): Eukaryota > Metazoa > Chordata > Mammalia > Cingulata > Chlamyphoridae > Cabassous > Cabassous unicinctus. The sequence continues at coordinate 30,267 of JAQZBX010022569.1, forward strand.
TAAAACTGTGAGAGAGAGAGCAGTACCCAATACATAGTCAATTTGCAAAGACTGTGAAATGTATTTATTTGTGCTGACTTATCTGTTTTTCTTAGCTCCTGGCAATCAAAGAAATCTGTCATATTGCAATCTGGATACAAACTTAAGGAACAAACACCACAGGGACTAAATTCCAGAATTAAAACCTTAAAATGTACAATGTGCAACAATAGATTATAAGACAAACAAACAAGATATGATTGCCCACTCAAAGGAAAAAGATAAAAACCCAGAAATCAATGAAGAAGAGCAGACTTAGAGACTTGAATATACCAGAAAAAAGGCTTTTATAAAATGATCTTCAATATTGTCAAGGAGATAATGGATAACACAGAGAAAGAACTAAAAGATATCAGGAAACTAATAAATGAAAAAAAAGAGAGATCTCAATAAAGGTATAGAATTTATTAAAAGTACCAAAACAAATACTGGAGTTGAAGAACATAATAAATGAAAATATTCCTTAGGAGTGTTTCAACAGAAGAGTGGAGCTGTTATAATTTGTCTGATGAATGCTAAAGACCAAGAAAGAATTCTTTAAGCTTCAAAACAAAAGCAACATGTCACATACAAGGGAAACCCAACAAGACAAAGTGCTGGTTTTATATCAGAAAGCAAGGAGGCAAAAAGGGAAATAGGCAGTGTGATGAAATATTTAAAGTGCTGAAAGAAAGTAATTGCCAAACAAGAATTTTATATCCAGTTTGTCATGGTAAGGCCCATGTGTCAACTTGGCTGGGTTGTGGTGCCCAGGTTTCCAGTCAAGCAAGTAGTGGCCTAATTGATACTCTGAGGACATTTTGTGGACTTAAATCATCAGTGAGTTGATTGCATCTAGCAGTTTGACATTGTTTATGAATTCCAAGAATAGATATTGGATTATGTTTGTGAACTGGTCTGTTCCCCCTGGGTGTGATTAAATTGTGATTAGGGCTTTGACTGGGCAACATGAGTAGGGCCTGGAGTCCCTGTCCCTTCGTGGGGACTCACAGATAAAAGACATGGCAAAGGGCAGAGTTGGAGTTCTGATGCTGAATTTTGAGCTGGAGCTGGGAAGTGAACACACAGAAGAACACAGAGGAATAGAGATGGCTCTTAGACATGGCAGAAGCCCTGGGGAGAGAGATAGCCATTCACCTGATAGTATACAGCTGGCCTTGTGGAGAGAGGCAAAGATTTGAGAGCATCATAGTCAGCTGACCTTCAGGAGCTAGCAAAGGAGCTGAGCCTGGAGACAAGCAAGCCCTGGGAAGAG
>JAQZBX010022570.1:0-30196 GCA_029593785.1 Cabassous unicinctus
GCTTGCCTCTGCAAGCAACTGGACCCTGTGGCTGCAGGGTGGTGGCCCTGCCTGAAAGCCCTGACAGCATCTGTAACCCTCATCAAAGAAGCCAACAAATTAACCCTTGGAAAGGCTACTCATGTTATGGTGTCACACACAGTCACTGCCCTAATGAACTCACATGGGCATTGGTGAATACCAAATCCCGGGCTCACACATTACAAAGGTTTACTTTGTGAAAACCCCAGAGTGACAATAGAAACAGTGCACAGTCTAAACCCAGGCACTTTTTTGCTGGATGAGGAAGGGGTTCCTGAGCATGATTGTATTAAAGTGACTGAGGAAGTTTACGCCAGTCACCCCAACCTCCAAGACAAACCACTCCCTTCCCCAGATCAAACACTATTTACAGATGGGAGAAGTTTAGTTAAAAACAGGGAAAAGCTTGCTGGATATGCAGTCACTATTATGGAACAGGTGGTGTTAGTGGCATCTCTACTGCGGGGATGGTCCATGCAATGAGCAGAACTCTGGGCACTGGTCCTGGGCCTGAAGCTAGCGGCCAGGCAAGCAGTAAATATTTAGACTGACTCTAAGTACACATTTGCTATCATTCATATCCACAAGGCAATTTATAAAGAAAGAGGTCCTCTAACTGCAGGGGTAAAGGAAATCAAAAACAAAGAAGAAATCCTCCCCTGTTAGAAGCAATCTGGAAACCAGGCAAAGTCACCATCATAAACTGCCAGGGACATCAGAAAGGAATGGACATGGTCGCTCAAGGAAACAGGCTAGCTGACAAAGAGGCTCGGCAAGTGGGAGAAGGAACCCACTGAATATGAGTCCCAGAATCGACACCATAGCTGTCCCTCTTAGGACAAGTGACAAATCAACTAAAATATACCCAGGAAAAACAGGAATGGTCTAAGAGAGAAGGGGGAAGCCAAAGCCCCGAAGGAACTTGGCTGCTCCCAGAAGACCAGATTTTTGTGCCAAAAGGAGCCCCTCATGCCCTCATCCAGTGATACCACCAACTCACCCACCTAGGGAAAACTGCGCTAGAAGACTTGCTCATGAGATGCTGCTACATGGCCTGACTAGCTTCTCTCTGTGCTACCATAAGCAGCCAGTGCAAAGTTTTTGCCAAAAGCAACCCTCTGCAGGGCCCTTATGCTCCAGCAGGTGTCCAGCACATGGGGACAGCCCCCTTTGAAGATCTCACAGTAGACTTCACAGAAGTGAGACCAAGTTGGAGGTACAAATATCTGTTGTTGATGATATGTACCTTTTCAGGTTGGGTTGAAGCTTTCCCCACTCTCACAGAAAAGGCAAGAGAAGTGACCTAGGCTTTACTTAGAGAAATCATTTCCCAACATGGGCTACCACTCTCTATTGGAAGTGACAATGGCCTGGCCTTCAGGGATGCTGTAGTCCAAGAGATAGCAAAAATGTTAGGAATCAAGTGGAAGCTCCATACCGCTTAAAGGCCCCAGATTTGAGGGAAAGTTGAATGAATGAATCGAATCCTCAAAGCCACCCTACCCAAATTCTGCCAAGAAACTGGTCTCCCCTGGGTAGACTTACTTCCTTTAACCTTTCTCTGAGTTAGGTACACCCCAGGGCCCACAGGCTATTCACACTTTGAAATTCTATTGGGACAGCCACCTCCAATTTTCTGGGCCTTCAAAAGAAATCTCAAACTTCTGAGGGAAGCTAGCCAAGATTCCATTCTCCAGAAGCTGGGGAAAACTCTAGCTGAAATACATAAAACTGTCTTGTGCCAGAACCTCATACTTCTGGGACACCTGGTACACTCCCACTAACCAGGGGACCTAGTCTGGGTCAAAGACTGGGAAAAAGAACCCCTTCAGCCTTCCTGGACAGGTCCACATACTGTGATCCTTGTAACTCCTAATGCTCTTAAAGTTGCAGGCATCATCCCTTGGATCCATCATTCCAGAGTAAAGAAGGCACACCCCAATAAAGAGTATGACAGCTGGACAGCCCAATCCATACTTGGCCACCCTTTGAGAGTGCGAGTCACCCAGGATGCCTGAGCCCCGACTTTTTCAAATGCCTGCTAAATGTACCACTCCTGGTGGATGCTGTGCTTATATGTCCTGGTCACCTTCATATTCAGAGTTGGTCTCACTGCTGTGGCCCCTGCAGACTAGACTATTGTGAATAGAGCCCTAATTGCAATTGCTTACTGTTGTATAATAGGATGCTTCTGTGCCTTGACTAGCTTGTCCTTTCCTTCCCTGCCCCCTCCCTAGAAGCCAATCCCCACCTCAAAATCTATGGCAGCTGCAAGTTAATCAAAGCTGGGGCAAATAATCCATGCTGAACACTTCAGTCCCATTCTTGGTAGGTGCAACTTCAGCCTCTGTAATATTTGATGCTTTCAAGGCAATCCAAGATCATGCTCCTTACACCTTGCAAGTTGTCCTGTACCTCCACTTCCCCAAATCTGTCCCCAGGAAAGGGTGTAGGGGTTGCAACTATGGGACTTATGATAAATACCTCTGCTGATACCCCCAAGAGAGTGGAGGATTCTGCCACCTTTGGAGCTTGCTGTAGGTGCCACAGCTCCCAGGAAGGGGGTCCTACCAATTTCTTCATATCGCCTACAGAAAATCCCCAGCCCGGCAGGGTGTGGCATAGAAGCCTGTGACCCCATAAAACCCACCTCTTTAAACATAACCACCAGATCAGAAAATACCTTTATAAAGGTCAAATCAGGGCTAAAACTAGGAATTGAAATATATGACCCATCAGAGCCAGACCCAGGGGACCTCATACTGGTCCAACTGATCCTGGTATCCCAAACCCCAGAAAAGACCCTGATGAAAAATATCAGTAACCCTGCCCAGATGCTAAATCCAAAGTTAGAACAGCCCCCCAAACATCCTTTTGAACCAGGTTCAAAATTTCCACCAACCCCTAAATGAATCGTGGCCCAACATAGCTGCATCCTGCTGGCTATGCACTTCCTCAAGTCTAACCATCTTCCCGATACCTGTCACATGGAATGTAACCCTTCTGACTCATGAAAGCTCTTTGGCTGTGACCTGGCCCCTACCAGTCTGCATAACCAAGGCCCTGGGAAAACTGGCTAACTGTAAAAACATGACTACCAGGTCTCCTTCAACCATCCTTCCTCTTGGATGGGCTAACTGTAACACCACCTGCCTACTCAATGAGCCTGACCAATGCACCACAAACTCCAGCATCTGGGTTTGTGCCACCAATGCCTACCAGTGCCTACCCCAGGATGGCCAGGGCATCTGTTACCAGGCTTGGTCAATACCATAGTTCTCAGTGTATGGAGATGAATTGCCTGGGGAGCTCTCCCGAACCAAATGAGCAATACAGGCAATTCTGATACTATTAAGACTAGGAGTAGTTGGGAGTACAGCAGTAGCAGGGGCTTCACTCACAGTTGGTCAGGAGGGATTACAAACCGTAGCATGGGAAACATCAAATGACCTCAAAGAAATATCAGGGGCTTTCAATGGGTTGCAAGAACAGATAAACTCATTGGCAGAAGTAGTTTTACAAAACAGGTGAGGATTAAACTTTCTCACTGCAGGTTCAGGGGGATCTGCCAGACACTGGGGAAAGAATGCTGTTTCTTTGCAAATTCTTCAGAGATAGTTAGGGGCAAGGTGACTCTACTAAAAGAATGAGCCAAAGACCGCTTAAACCATGTATACCAAGCATCTGCCAATGGGAACTACTTCCAGTATTTCCTTTCCTGGATTTTGTCATTCATGCCAGTAATAGCCTCCATCTTCTTTCTCTTAACTTTTGGGCCATGCATTCTCTGGTACCTAACGCAATACATCACTTCCCACTTAAAAGCCTTAAAACACCAAGTGATGCCTCATGTTAAATATCAGTCCCTGGAGACTAAAGGAAAATTCCCATGTTAGCTGATGATGCCCCATAAAAAATTTTAAGGGCATCAAAGGGGGGGGGATGATGTAGAAAGTGCTGGGGCCCTAACCCCCCCTTGGAGAAACCCACAGATTTAGGAAAATAAGCTCCCCTTGGTCCTTTTCTCCCTTCCTCTCCTTTTCTCCCTGGAATCCACATACTTAGGAAGATAAGCACTCCCCACCTTCCCCTTTCAACTGGAATATACAACTCTAAACAGATAATGACTCTTCCTCCCTAATAGCCCTCACTTTAGGAAGATAAGCTAACCTCATTCTTTTTGCTTTTGTAACCCTGCTTGCCCACTTGCTTAGGAATTTGCCCTCTTAGAGTTCCTATATAAACTTATGAAAATCAGGACATGGCACTCAGATTTTTTGGAGACTTGACTTTCCTCTGGGCCCATGTGTAATAAAACTTCATTTATCTGCCCCCTCATGTGCTACTTGGGTTTTCATTCCATCTGTTGCAACATTACCACTCCAGTCCTCCTTTTTAATTTTGAACTTTAAGACACCAGTTTTGTTTCCCTTTGTCTTGGCCACTCCCACATAAAAGGTAAAATTAAATACCTTAACCCTACCTTAGTGTTTTATGGGTTGGGAAAAAATGAGGGAATTGATGTCCCCTAGTATTGAGTGTTCTCAGATCGCGTTCAGTTGTTAACCTGTGGCCCAGGCTAAGCCTTTTGAGGAAAGCCTATAAAGAGAGAAGAGTCTCTGGCTAAACCACAAGATTCAACTCCTAGAAAGATTCTAGGTTTCAGAATTCCTGCATTTGAATAAAATAACTCAAACCAGCTATTGGATTTGCGAGCAAAAGCAAAACATTTTATCTTAAAGAGAAGCTAAGCCCTTGGAGACAACCAGAACCAGAACAGGTTAGAGCTTGCTCTGGGACCTACATGTAACTGCCTTGACTATAACTTTCATCTGAGCTCAAAAGTTTCCTAGGAATATCCAATACAATACCTGGTCTCATCAAGTAAATAATCCACACATTGAAATAGAAAAGCCTTTCCATATACTTATCTTTATTGATCTTTCCACTTTGACTTTGAAAAAAGGGCAGGGGAGGCTGAGAGGGAATTGGAGATTTGAGAGGTGTGGGGAATGCACAGACCCAATGAAGTGAACCCTGGAAGATTGCAAGGCCCCAGAAAGAAGTCAGAGAAATGGTGGCAAAGCCATGTTTTCTGAAGGTCCCCATGTCAGAGGAACAATAAAACAGGATGTCAACCATGATTTTATATTCACAAATGTAAGGGTTTTTATAAAAATAAGGAAGGGCAGATTATTCCAATATACTTGTGTTTTCCACAACAGGATCAGGTGCATGTACCATATGTACAGGGTACATTGAATGTACAATATGAAAGAACATTCATAATGCCACTGCTGCTCTCAGAGCTAAGCCACTTGGGAGGTTGTCCCAGAAACCAGCTTTGTGGTCTTCTTCATAATATGAAGGCTAAGGATTTTTATTGATAAGTACACTTCATAGCTTGTTTCACAGAAAATTAATTTGATATGGCATTGAAAGACTATGTGGGATATTATATACATATATATTAGATGTACATATGTGTACATATGTGTGTGTGTTTGTATTGTATATATAAATCAACAAGTAAATAAAAGTCTATGCATGTATATGCATGTATTGTATTCACAAATAGATGAATATTTAAGTGTATATAGACATGGGTATATGTACATATTTTGGAACAAATGAGAATGAATCATTTTTATAATAGGAATGTCTATATCTTTGAGATAAGAGTATAAAAGAGGTCATTTCCATTGATGTAATGGAAGACTGTGAAGTTTTCACCCACCAAGTGTAACTGAGAATACCTGGACCATCCAAGTCATGGCTGAAGCTTTCACTCCAAAGGGTCACACTGATTTGGCAATAAAGGAAAAGTTGGGATGACTCATTGTGGCATAGTGTTAAATGAATCAGTATTTGCAGCTGCAATGCCTGGGTTTCAACTCCAGGTCTTTCACTTCTTAGATGAGCCACTTGGGGAAATTTGTTTATTTTCTCTCTCCCTCCATTTGCTCTTCAGAAATTGGGATTAATGATAGTGTCAACCTCAAGCATTTTTAGGAAGATTAACATTGTAACATGCTTAGAAGAGGTCCTGGAATAATGTTAGTTTCTTACTATTATTTTCTTCAATTCTCAAATGAATATTCATAGATGATCATAGATCACAACTCTATGGATAAATGAAGGATCATCTCCTGTGAGCCCTCTTACTCTATTCACTTTGGGAACATTCCTTACTAATAAAGGGTCAGTTGCTACATTTACCAATGCTTGTCTATCTCCTATCATTTAAATTTTCTTTTCTCTTAGATGCTACAGGTTTTTCTGATTCTTTGGTAAATGGAATGGCCATATCCTCCTAACCTGCCAACTAGTTATACAAATACCAGCAATCTTAGAATTTTTTCACCTTATCTAGGACTACAGCCCTTTCAACCGTCTCTACCTCACCAAAGCAAACAATACCCTACGCCAGATACCCAACAAGCAAAAACAAAAAATACAGCTGTATTTCTTTCTCATCTTTTTAAAAATGTCACTGTCTTACAAAACCTTAAAATTCCTTACTGTTCTCTCTGTTTTCTGGAAAAATTCTATCAGTGAATGAGTCCCACCATTGGCTATAAACTTGCATGATTTCAACAAACAGTTGAGGACTCCTGGACAAAATATCACAAAGCATCACACCTAGAGGAACATAAATTCACAATTATCTGCATACCAAATGCACAAAAACATTGTTCAGAAAGCATTAAGTTCCTATTTCTCTAATAAAATAATCTCCCCAGAAACCACACCATCTAGATGCAATCTTCTTGATATTTTTCTATCCTTTACTCCCTCTTCTTTCACCTGATAATCTTACCTAAAAAGTCATGGAGAAAATAGATCCCTTCAGGCAGGACCTGAGTTCCCTCTTACCACCCAAAAAATAAGTACCAGACTGCACCCATCCCATCTTTCCCTGCCTATTTTATTAGAAAAAAGTTAAAGCCTAACAAAAATGTTTATACTGCATACAATCTCACTTTTCTTGGATGTGTGGGAGGACATTTTTATCTTGTAAATATAAATACAACCTAAAATGTCTGTTGTATATAATCAGTTTATACAATTCACTAGTGTTATTAATATACACAGTGTTGTACCATGATTACCATCATCCATTACCAAATTTTGTCCATCACCCCAAACAGATGCTCCATACCAATGAAGTATTAATGCCACCTTCCTCACCCCCACTCAGCTTCTAGAAACCTGTATTCTACTTTCTGGCTCTATTAATTTACATATTCTATTTATTTCATAAAAGCAAGCTCTTTTTTGTCTGAGTTATCTTACTCATAATGTCTTCAATGTTCATCCATGTTGTAAAATGCATCAGAATTTAATTCCTTTTTATGGCTGAGTAACATTTCATTTTATGTATATGCCACATTTTGTTTATCCTTTCCTCTGTTGAGAGACACTGGGGTTGCTGGGGTTGCTTCCACCTTCTAGCAAATGAGAATAATACTGCTATGACCATTGGAATTCAAATATCAGCTCAGGATCCTGCTTTCAATTCTTCTGGGTATTTGATTTCAAATGAGATTGCAGGGTCATATGGCAATTCTATACATAACTTTCTGAGTAAACTTCAAGTGATTTTCCAAAATGAGTGCACAAATTTGTATATACACCAATATATATAGTGTTCTTAGTTCTCTACATCCTCTTCAACACTTTATTTTCAATTTTTTAAATATTAGTAATTTTAGTGGCTATGAATATGTATCTTGTGGTTTTGATTTGCATTTCTATACTGGCTAGTGATGTTCAGCTTTTATTCATGTGCTTACTGGCCTTTTGTAAGTATTTATGAGAAATGTCTTTTAAATTTTTATTTTCTTAATTATTTCTTCTTTTCTTTTTGTAGATTCCTTTTACTCAAGTTATTTCCTTTGGAATTTTTTTAACATGTTCTAATTTTCTTCTTTTCTAGCAGCATAGGAAATTGTTTATTCATTTACTTCTATTTTGAACTAAAAGTTTTGATTTTTTTTTCTCCCCTTTTCCTTCTCAGGATTCCATTTTCTTACATCTTACACTTTCTAATGCTTCGGGGATACAGTATGGCAGATAGGAAGCAGGAAAAGTAAAAAAAAATTGAAGCCTGGTACATCCCTTTCTCTGGAATTCATTATAAGTCAACTTTCTTTCTCATCAATCATGGCTATGTCTTAAAGCTGGGTGACAAATTAACATCTATTTTGTATTTGATGTATGCTATTTTAATTCTATTAATCATAGTAAAACTCACTGACCAAATTCTATTTAACAGTTCTAGAAATAGTGATCAATAAAGGAGAGAATATTATCAAATAATTCCAGAAAAGCTGTGAGATATCAAGTAAAAATGATACAAATTTAAAGGGCCAACTGAGTGGTTATGAAAGAAGTCAAATATAAACACACGTAATGGTGAAATTTCTTCACACTAGGCAATTTTTAAAAGATAAATCGAGGAAGGATTCATATAGAAAGGTCATGATCAGAGTGGTGACAGACTTCCCACTAACAATAAAGCCACAGGGTGGTGGATTCAATACTCTATTGTTTTGTAAACTCAAAATATCTCAAAGATCTCATTTTTAAAAATATTATAAAACTAATAGATGCTTACTGTAACAAGCCAAACATTATTATTTAGCTATAAACTATTTTTTTAATAGTTTGTGGATTCCTCTTCCAACCCTATTCCCATGAAGGTGCCAATGTTAACAGTATAGGGTGATTCCATCTGTATCTTTCTCCATTCACAACATAAATAAAATATATATACAAAAATTTCCCAGGTAAATGAACTTCCAGGAAACAGGAACTCCCACAAAAGGAGAGAAAAGGAGAGATTTCCAAGATAATTGAGAGATATGACTTTACAGACTGCAGACTTGAGCAGGAAACAAGAACCTCCAAGACAATGGCTTCCAGTTTGGCTACAGCTCATAATACATGAGCCCTTCATAAAAGTATGTCACTTAAACCTTGCAACAGCTTTTGAGATAAGCTTTATCTTTCTATTATATATCAGGAAATGATGTTTGAAAAGATTTAGTAAGTTGATGAGAAAATTTGAAGCTCTTTGAGGATCACAGAAAAGATCATGTACTTGGAGCTAATCCATTCCTGTGGGTGTGGGAACCTTTCATTGGATTGTATTCCATTGGGGTGACTTTGATTGGATTGCTTCAGTGAGGCATGACCGAGGGTGGGTCTTGGTCCTCTTGCTGGAGTCTTTTAAAAATTGAAGAAAGAAAGCAGATATACACAGAGAAAAAGACCTAGAGATGGAAAGAAGGAACCCAGGAGCTCAGAGAGGAATTTGGGAAAGAGCAAGCCCAACAGGTGCAAAGTGCTTGCTTAACCAAACAACTGAAATCCACAACCTAGTTAAGTTGATATATAAAATTAACCATCACAAGGGATAATATTTGAAATATATTTACATGAACCTTGGTTTCTTTTCAACATTTTCATTCCATGAATAACAATTAATGCAATGATTTCAGGCAGAAAACAAGGCCACAAGATGCCCCATAAGATCTAATAGCCTTCTCAATTAGAGCAAGATTGGGCATCAGCATCCCAGAATCCTCAGGATTGGGGAATGAACAATGGATTAGAGTAGACTTACTCTTATTCTACTATAGACTTATTGTGATTCTAGCAATGGAACAATTTTTATCATTGGTGTGGATGCTGTGGCCACTGGAGGTTCTGAGGGGAGAAAGATGGAAAAATAGGTGTAATGTGGGGTCATTTTCAGGACATTGGAGTTGTCTTGAATGACATTGCCATTACAGATAGAGGCCATTATATATCTTGTCATAATTTACAAAATTGTTCAGGAGAGAGTTTAAACTATAATGTAAACTATAATCCACACTTAGTGGCAATGCTCCAATATGTGTTCATCAATTGAAACAAATGTGCCACACTAATGAAGGAAGTTTTTAATGTGGGAATGTGCAGGAGAGGTAGAGAGTGGAGCACATGGGAATCCTCCACATTATTATGAAACATTTATGTAATCTAAATATTTTCCTAAAAAGTTAAAAAAGTATATTAATATAAAAGAGGGCATGAGAAAGAAGAAATGATATCATGCAAAATATCTGCAAGAGACATACTTCCACCACTGTGTCAATGATAAGCTTCATGGGTGTAAAAGCTGACTACCCAAATAGAGGTGTCGTGAATTCAGCAGAAGCATCTGAGTGCAATTAGAGTTGGGAATAAGTATTGGATAGTGTGAATTTAGGGAAGAAATTAACCTGAGCTCAAAATTATACCATGAGTTAAGTTCCTATGCCATTACATTTGAATAAGACTGGATCATATTCCCAATCTTTAGAACATAATATACCTTCAAAATTTATCAGGTAGTTCTGAACTTAGCCATTAAAAAGAGAAAAATCTTTGTGAATGTAGGGGAGTAACTCACCATATGTATGTAAATAACCTGAGAAAGATATTAACAGGAGTCTCTCAAACTAAATGTTCAGCCTTGAATTTTTTATGTAGATAAGTTAATGAATAAAAGTATGTGAGCTAACTTTTAACAGCCTCTTATCCCTATTAACAGCAGAGATTTCACACTAGAGAAGAAAACTTTGAATGTAAGGATTTTGCAAAAATTTTCCCTCAGATTTAACAATTAACCCAATATATTTTAACTCCCATGTTTAAAATCCCTATGCTACCAATGTGGAAAAGCCCTCCATGACTGGTCATTGTTTAACCAACTCAAGCACATTTATATTGGAGGTAAATCATATGAGTGTTATGAAGTCTTTAGCTTTTTCTCTTAGGCAACATGATAAAATTCACACTGGAGAGAAAACTTATAGATGTAATGAATGGGTGAAAGAACTCCACCAGAGCACTGATTTTTATATACACCCAAAGAACTCACACTGGGGAGAGAACCTATAAATCTAATGAACTTGGGAAACACCCATACTCTACCTTGCATTCCTACAAAAGATTTCACATGGGCAAGAAACTTAAGGCCCGTAATCAGTGTAGAAGAATCTTCAGATATCTTTTATCTTTTATCTTTCACTCAACACAAGCAAATTCATTCTGGGGACAAAACATATTAATGGCATATATATGGGAAAGCTTTTGGTCAAAACTCTACCCTAATGTGACATGAGAAGACTCACAGTGCAAATATATCAAATGTAGAAAAGTCTTCAAGCCACAGTGCTAAACTTTAATAAACTAAAATACTCACACAGGGTAGAACTTCTAAATGAATGCAGTCCATGTAGATAGGCTTTTATTTATTATGTATCCTTAAACAACATGATTGAACTCCATTGGAGGGAAAACTCTAGGTATGAAATCACAGAACATAAAAATTCAGCAGAATACAGGCTTAGTGTGCACAGGAAAGCCATGAATAGGAATAATCCCCAAACAGGAAATAAGACAAGATACCTTTACCAGAAATTTGAAGCCTTATATTAGTCAAAGTTCTATAGGGTAAGAGAACTGGCAGGATATATCTATAAATAGTATGAAAGTTTACAAAATTGTCTCACATGACAGTGGGGTGCACAAGTCCAAATCCATCCTCATTGAGTTCCCCAGAAGGTGCTGTCAATCTGAAGTAGAGCTGTAAATTCTCTCTCTGAATGCTTATATCATTCCTCCTTATAAGGCCTTCAACTGATTGGATGAGATGTCATTCATTACAGATGGCAATCTTCACATCGTAGATGTAATCAGCCATAAATGCAATCAATTCACTGATGATTAAAGTCTATGAAATGCCCTTGTATTACATTTAGCCCAATGCTTTCTTGATGAAAGAACTGGGCACCAATTAGAGTTGGGAGTAAACATTGGATAGTGTGAATTTAGGGAAGAAATTAACATGAGCTCAAAATCATATCATGAGTTTGAGTTACCTTGACATTACATTTGAATAAGATGTATTAAGGTGATGTATATAGCTGGCCAAGTTGACACATTAGCCTGACCCTTACAGTCCACCATTGTCAACTTTGCAGCTATATACATTACCTTAAAATATACTTATTCCCCAAATAAAACAATAATATAATTATGATTTTCACCTAACAATACTTAACAGTCTTGCATACAAACAGAAATATACTAAGTCCCTCCAGAATAGGGTGCGAGTCCTTTGCTAATATTGACTCTTAAACTGGACATCCTTAAATATTATGACATGAAACTGGTACAACTTACTTCATATGATAAGGAAAAAAGATGGGGAAGAAAACAAAGATAATCATTTTATGTACATATACAAGCATACCTATAAGAAAACAAGGGAGAAATACTCATGAGCATTATATTTCTTGTTTCTGTAACTGGTCACATTGCTGACATTCATATTTATCACTACCTTCTTCCACAACCCATTCCATGTTCCCTTTAAGCTCAGCAAGCACCTCAGGTGGCCATTGTTCTTTGCCTGGTAGGGTGAATCAAACCTTTATTCCTGAAGATTCTGGGCCATTGTTGGTCCTGCCTTGATTGCATTGTTGCAGTTTTCCATTGACTTTAATCACAAGGCATGCCCTAGGGGATCTATTGTATTCCAGGCAAATTCTTCTTCCATTGTGCAGAACCATCTGTAAACCAGACCTAAGTTTTCTCTTCCTTATTCACCTGATTGTTAGGAACTCTCTGAGAGGCCATAGCTGTGGACTTGTACTTCAAAATAGAAGGTAATGTACTAGGAGTGGGTGGCCATAGGAATTTGTACCACTTCCTTATGTAACTTACTTATGCCTTCAGGACTTGCTTGAACCCTATCTTGTATATGCTACTTCCACTTTATGATGGAGTCATGCTGTGCACACCCAACTTTATGGTTATGTGGGTCAAACAATGTCGAGCTCATGATAGGCAACTGAGGTCTCATGGTAACTTCATGGCCCATGGTTAAGCATTCAGGCTCTACTATGTCCCAGTAGCAGACCAAAAGCTGTTTCTCAAAAGAAGGGTAGTTTTCTGCAGAAGATGGTAGAGCTTTACTCCTAAATCCTAAGGGTATGCATTGGGATTCTCCTATAGGGATCTACCAAAGGCTCCAAATGGCATCTCTATTTGTCCCTGACCTTTCCAGTACCATTGGATCTGCTAGATCATATGGCTCAAGTGGCAGTACACCTTGTACAGCAGCCTAGACCTGTTACAAAGCCTCTTCTTTTTTGGGGCCCCAACTCAAAACAAGCAGGTTTTCTGGTCACTCAGTAAATGGGCCAGAGTAACACATCCAAATGGAGAATATGTTGTCCACAAAATCCAAAGAGGCCAACTAGGCATGGTGCCTCCTTTTTTGTCAGAAGAGAGGCCAGCTGCAACAGCTTATCCTCACTTTAGAAGGGATATCTCACATGCCCCATACCACTGGACACCTAGAAGTTTCACTGAGGTGGAAAGTTCTGTATATTTTTTGGATTTGTAGCCCATCTTCTCTCATGCAAATGCCTTACCAATAAATCTAGAGTAGTTCCTGTGTCTTGCTCACTTGGTCCAATCAACATGATGTCATTAATAAAATGCACCAATGTGATGTCTTGTGGGAGGGAGATAATACTAAGGTTCTAAGACACTATGATGTAGGGCTGTGAGTTGATATACCCTTGAGGTAAGACAGTGAATATATAATGCTGCCCTTGGCAGCTGAAAGCAAACTGCTTCTGGTGGTCCTTACTAAAAACAATTGAGAAAAAATCATTTGCCAGATCCATAACTGCATACCAGGTACCAGGGCATGTGTTGATTTTCTCAAACAATGATACCACACCTGGAACAGCAGCTGCAATTGGAGTCACCATGTGGTTATATTTATAATACACTTTAATCCTCCAAGATGCATCTGTTTTCTCTACAGGCCAAATAGGCAAGTTGAATGGGGATGTGATGGAAGTCACCACCCCTGCATCTTTCAAATCCTCGTTGTTGACACTCATCTCTGCAATTCCTCCAGGAGTCCAGTGTTGCTCTTGATTTACTATTTTGCTAGGTAGGGCTGGTTCTAGTGGCTTCTACTTGGCCTTTCTTACCATAATATAACTCACTCCATAGGTCAAAGAACATGTATGGAGATTCTGCCAGTTGCTGAGAATGTCTATTCCAATTATGTGGGGAAATACCCACAGAATGGGTCCAAGCACCCACTGTATCCACTGTGAGATGGAATTGAGCTAAAAACTCCATCAATCACCTGGCCTCCATAAACCCCTACTCTGACTGGTGGATCAGAGCAATGTTTTCAATTTCCTGGAATTAGTGTCAGTTTTGAACCAGTGTCTAATAATCTCTAAAATATTTGATCATTTCCTTTTCTCCAAGGCACAATTAATCTGGTAAAAAGCCATAGGTCTCTTTATGGAAGGTTGGGAGGAAGATTAACAATATAAAGTTTTGGCAATGAAACCATGTCCTTACCCAAGCGTACCTGGCCTTCCCTTCAATCAAGGAACTCTGTCTGTAAACTCTCCCAATTCTGGGAAGTGATTAAAGGGCCAGATTATCCTTTTCTGTAATTCAATTTAAGCTTTTGTTCACTTGACCTATAACTCACCTGCTTATAGAGATCAAGTAGTAATTCATTTCACTTCTAGATACCCCCATGATCTATTGGCCAATGTAATAGGTCTATGCAACTCAGAAACTTTTGATTGCTGCTTTGAGTCTGCTTTTTATTGTGGTAGGCACACATACCTTGTCTTTGGTGATTGTGCTGCCTCTTGATTTCTGCTAGCCTGGGATTCAATCATCCCCATCCCATCTTGTTTAAGGATTCCATTTCTCTGGCAGCATTTCCCTTGGTAATATCTGACCTATAGAGAAGAACAATCACAGCGATCTTCAGGGAACATGGTGTTAATTTCACAAATTTGTTCCTCACAGACTTGTTGAAATGTGTGTCCTCTGGACATCCCTGAGGTAAGTGGGAAGTTCTAAGATTGTAAATCTTTTCTAACATTCCAATCTCTCCAAGCCTTTGAATCCCCTCATCTACAGTATACCAGAGTAAATCAGGCATCTCAACCTCAGGCAATGTTGGCCATATTTTGGTCCATGTTTCAGGCAGCCACCCAAACATACTGTTAGTGCCCTTTCTAACCCCTTGAGCTACAGCATTGACTCCATAATCTCTGCTTAGTGGAACTGTATCAATAAATTCAGCCTGATCCAACTTTATATTCCTTCCACCAATCAGGCAGTGGTTATTCCATATATTAGTATTTTATGCCAAAGTACTATGGTAGATAGTGAGAAAGTGATTGCAGGAAATGAGGAAATGAAAGGACATTGTAATATGAAGAGGGTCCCACTTTCAGAGTGCTTTATTTATGTACACTAATTCATGTAACCTCAAAATTATGACTCTTGAAGATCAGTTTTTGAAAGCCTTCCCCACAAAATCACACATTTTATTTGGATAAAAATCCCTAAATAATTAATATCTAGGACAAAGAATTATCTTCCCATGCAGAATATCCATTTAGTGAGTTAAACTTGCATGAGAGCTATTTGAAAAGAGGGTAGGAGCTGCTTAATGGGTCCTGGCCCTTATTCTAATCAACTATTTCTACTTCTTATCCAATGCATTGGTTATAACCCTCCTGTTCCTTTGAGGCTAATGGGTTGTTTTATGGGGACCAATGGGTTTCTAAAACACTAGAGGTTGGCTGAACCATATTTCCCAGTAATGTAGTAGCTAGGAAGAGGGGCCATCTCACCTATGTTACCCTTAAGGATAATGAAATTCACAAGTGTTTGGGGATTACTGACATAAATGTGCCATGAAGGAGAATGAGTATTACTCTAAATCACTTCATCAAACTTTTTATATTATAAATGAATCATTTTATATTATTCATCAACTTTTATATTATTAATGAAGCTTTATTGAAGGTTACAAAATTCTAGACCCTGGTCTGTTCTGGGATTTGAGTGGTAAATGATTAAATGCACTTTGTGTGAGTTTGTAGATTTCAGGATTGATCAAGAGATAGGAGGTATGGCATTAATACTCAGCAGACACTATCGGGTGGCAGTTATACAGGTTTACATGAAAGGAGAAGTTCTTCCCTTGTGAGGAGGCCTCCCTTCAAGTATGAGTGGTGTGATATGACCACTCAGAAGTGGTGAAGGACAAGAAAACACCCAGGTGAGAGGATATTTGGAGAGGGGCCTTAATTTCTATTTGATATCACTCAGCAGTAACGTGGGAAGTCTCTGGGTCAGAGAGTGCCAAATGGCAGATGTTCAGTGTAGTTCTATGGGGTATGCAAAGTAAGCCAACTCTAAATGGCTAAAAATCCAAATTTGGCTTATAGTTTTAAAACTGGATATATAAAATTTGAGTTTGGTGTCAGTGGGCTTTGTGCCTGTTAGGCCCAGGGCTCCTGACCTACCCTTTCTTCTTGACCCCCTCTTTCTCCCCCTTTTCCTGCAGGCACACATTCCTAATTGATACATAACCAGAGCCTCTGCCTCTGTTCCTTCCCTGAACCTTCTTGTCAATAGGAAAGTAGCAACCCACATCTGAGGGATGCAAATGAAATTACAAGCCCATAAGAATTTTCTCTCCCTCACCTTAACCCTGCAAAGCTAGAATAAACCATCACAAACTAGCCCCTTTGTAGTCTAGCCCCAGAAAAATTTACGAAAACTTTCTCCCCACTCCCCTCACTCCTGTTGGCTATTTCAGGCACAGTTCACCTACTCAGCTTATTAAAAGCTTTACTTAAATAAACCTCAGCTCTTGATCTGATTTCTAAGATGCTTCCCTTCCTCAGCTTCCCTCTGAACCTAAGAGTGCCAATGGTTGTTCTCTGCTGTAAAGAAGTAAAAATGCAGGATCCACAGGAGCATCCTTGGCATATTTATACAACTATCCATCCACTGAAACCTTGTTGTGTTTAATTTAAGTTGTACTTATTTTGTAATTCCTGAGTTTGGAGTTGGTGATAAAGCATCCTGATAACCCAGAATCCAGTGCATTTTTAGGATTTCAAATCCTATGTACAGCCAGTCTGTCCCTTTAGTAGGAGAAAAGCCAGGAGAATAAAACAAAAAAGGAGAACACTTTGATTTGTTTAAATTGTTTATTCTGTAGCGTGGCATCATGGCCCCTTTGGTGCATGTCCCTTCCTATTTGTAAACCTTGATCATTGTTATATACCACATGAAGCATGATGTGGTAGTGATGCCATAGATCCCTCCTTCAGAGTCCAATAAGTAATCTAGGGCTATACAGCCATATAACACCAAGTACTCTAAAGAACAATGGGATTCATGCAAGAGATCCAGTCACTGGGCCATCTCTATAATTTATTGGGATAACTTCTTAGACATGGCTATCTGTTTTTATTTTAATTTCTGTGTGATATTTTGTACATATATTATTCCTCCTGTCTTGGTATCAGAGGGAATATTACGACAGCTCATTTGTGACATTGGAGAATAATGGCTAGTGTGGACTGTGGAGCAATCTCTTCGGGGTTCTAAATCTGAGTAAAAATTGATTGCAATTTTCTCCAAACCCAGGAATAAGAAATATTGTGCAGGTAGGACATGAGGAAGGGTTCCTGGGGGAAGCCTTTCATTCCCTTACAAGCCTACCTGGCTCTGTCTGCTGCTTATACTCTCTCTATGTGTGTATATTTCAGTTTGAATGATTTAGTGAAATTCCAGGTAGTGTTAAGGAGAAGATATAAACTTATAATCAAGCAAGCTGTCATATAATCTATCTTACATTTAGCACCTTGGTTAACTGAATTTCTTATGGGATAAGGCCTCAAATTGCCTAAAAATCTTGGTCTTTCCCCATGAAATTACTGCTGAATGAGGAGGTCCATTGCAATAATGGGAAAAAGATATTCTTGGGAGGAACAACCAGGAGGGAAACATCCTTTAGCAAAATCTGGCCAATTTTAATAGTTAAGGGGACAATTTTACCCTTTTCATTAATCCTCCCCCAAACTCTTCACTTTCTGTGAGGGTCACTTTAGAGCCTGAGGGCTTCCTGGGAATAGGGAGATATGAGCACACATGCCAAAAGAGCCAGGCAGGGTTGTTTATTTTTGGAGTTCAAACCACAGTTAATGTGTCAGGAAGATTGCTTACCAGAAGGGGCCCACTGCCATGATGACTAGATCACTTTGTGGTGTAGGGCCCTGTCTCTGGCAGAGATTAGGGAAGGCATGGTAGTTAAGGCTGACTCTGAAGGGAATGCTTGCCATAGGTGGTAATCTAACCTTAGTAAGCACTGGAATTGCTCTATAAATTGCCCAGAGATCATCAAACTTAGGACTCCCATGTCCCTCAATGTCCAATGTAACCTCTCTTCATCATTTTTGGATTTACACTTAAGCAGGAGCCTGGGTGTAGGTGATTTGTTTGACCTAGTACAGGGGAAGACTTTATGTTGACAAAATTTTGTTTTGGTCCTAGTGGAATGTTTTTTGTGGAAATAATAGGCAACATTGGACTCTGAGTTTGTCTTTCACTTAAATTCAGAACATTTATGGCCTTTTAAATTTTAGCATTAGCCATCATTGCCAGTCAGGAGGGCTAAGATGTGTCAGGAACCCCCAGTGAAACAACAGGTTTGACTCAGGACTCAATTCAGCATCCTCCAGGCTGGTACACCATCTCTTGCCTGATTATCTCAGTCCAATATCCCCAACTTGTGGAGATCTTTGGCCCCAGCCATCCTTTCCCATTGGCAGTCTGTTCAAGCTGTTACAAGGCCTAATGTGGGGTAGTAGCTTTCGAGTCACAAAATATACCCAAAATAATGTATATGTGGGTGGAGTCCAATGTCTCTGTGAGTCATTTCCACATCCTTCAAATGGTTGTGGGGCTTCCTTTAGTAGGGAAACCAATTTTTTCTATTTCAGATCATGGCATTCAGTTTTTAATTTCAGCCCCTAGTAGGTGGAGCTTGCTTCCAAGCAGATACATTTTTATTCTTTTTGTTCCTGAACTAGGTCCTTAAGGAGAGACTGGGCCTGAGGGCAAGAGAGGAGATATGTTATCTCTAAATAAAAGTTATCCCCCCCTTTCTTAGTCCTCACCTTTTCCCTTTTCTGCTTTTATTCCCTGCAAATGGTTAACAGAAAAGCAGAAGGTAATCTAGCCTTATAATTGTTATGGTAGTGCCACCTCCTACTCTAGGGATATATGGTTGACCTTCCAAGTTTCCTTCTCCCTATGTTGTCTCCCCTGGCATTTTAAGCTCTTACCTCCATTCCTGGAGGTATGTTCATGAGAAGCAAACCCTAACAAGTGTCTCATGATTTGGAGGACCCCTTCAGAGGGACAGAAACTTCTTTCAGTGTACTGGGATAAAATTTTCCTTGATTTTAATCACTTTAAGTAACTTTTGCTGACCCAACACAAAGGTTGAGGTCTCAGTATCTCCAGGGAGCATCTAAAATGACAATATCCACCAGATCCCCTTCTCCTCCCTCTCCCTGCATTTTATTTGCTCTTCTCTCTTTTCCTTGTTCCATTCCCCACCAAACCCATTCCTGTGCTGGATACAGCATTGCTCCTTTCTCTCTTTATCATTGTCAATTCTCAGTTTCCTTCTGTGGTGCCTTCTGTAGTTCCTTGAAGTGCCTGGTTTGGCTCAGTTCTTCCTTGCTTTTTGATCTTTTACCCATCTTTTACCGATACCCTCACATACTTACCATTTATGTGCACATGTATTTTAGTGTACGTGTGTGTACACACACAGACATATATATGGCATAGGTATAATTCTTTCAGACATTTTATTAAACTCATTAGGAAGCATCTGCTTCTCTTTTGGGTTTCATTGCTTCAGCTGCTGGCTGCTCTGTCTGTGGCTTGCTCTTTCCCAAATTCCTCTCTGAGCTCCTAGTTCCTTCCCTCCATCTCTGTGGCTTTTCCTCTGTATTCCTTTGTTTTCTGCCTTCCATTTTTAAAGGACTCCAGCAAGAGGACCAAGACCCATCTTGGGTCATGCCTCACTGAAGCAATCCAATCAAAGGTCTCCCATCCACAGGATTTGATTAGCTCCAAGAACATGATCTTTCCTGGGATCCTAAAAAGTTTCAAATTGTCAACTAACTTACTAAATCTTTTCAAGCATCATTTCCTGATATATCATAGAAGGATAAAGCATATCTCAAAAGCTGTTGCAAGATTTAAGTAACATACTGATATGAAAGGCCACTTGCATTGAGAGCTTTATACAAACTGAAGGCCATTGACCTGGAGGTTCCAGATTCCAGCTCCAACATACAATCTCTCTAGTCATGCTGCTCAGCTTTTATCCTGGAACTGTCTCTTTTTCTCTCCCCTTTGGTGGGAGTCCCTTTACCTGGAAGTTCACTTACCTGGGAATATTTGTATATATTTTTATTTACCTTTGCTGTACATGGAGAAAGGTACAGATGGAATCACCATATACTGTTACCATTGGCACCTTCTGGGGAATAGGATTGGAAGGGGGATCCACAAACTTTAAAAAAATATATTTTACAGCTAAACTGTATTTCTTGGCTTGTTACAGCAAACATATATTAGTTTTATAATTTTTTTTTAAAGAAAAGGTTTTTTAAATGTTGTGAGTTTACAAAACAATAGAGTATTGAAACCACCACTTTGTGGTTTTACTGTTGTTAGTGATAAGTCTGTATATGATAGATTTTACTTTTTAAAAAATAGTTTACAGTCAAACTATATTTCTTGGCTTGTAACAGCAAGCATCTATTAGTTTTATAATATTTTTTTAAAAAAGAAAAGGTTTTTTAGATGTTGTAAGTTTACAAAACAATAGAGTATTGAATCCACCACCCTGTGGTTTTACTGTGTTAGTGATAAGTCTGTATATGATCCCCTCCTAGACTTACCTCTTAAAAATTGCCTAGTGTGAAGAAATTTCACAATTATGTGTGTTTATGTTGAGCTTCTTTCATTTGTAATCTTTTATACTTGGAATCTGACAGCTTTTCTGGAATTATTTGATAATGTTTTCTCCTTTATTTGGAAATATTTCTAGAACTGTTAGATAGAATTTGGTCAGTGAGTTTTATTATGATTAATAAAATTAAAATAAAACATCCTTAACCAAAATAGATATTAATTTGTCATCCAGCTTTAAGATGTAGCCATTATGGACGAGAGAGAAAATTGATATAATGAATGCCAGAGAAAGGGCTGGTGCCAAATTTCAATTTTTGTTATTTTTCCTGTTTCCTATCTGCCACATAGTATCCCCTAAGCATAAGAAAATATAAGATGTAAGAAAATGGAATCTTGAGAAGGAAAAGAAAAGGAAAAAAATGAAATGTCCAAACTTTTAGTTCAAAATGGAAGTAAATGAATAAACAATTTCCTATGCTGCTAGAAAAAAAGAAAATTAGAAAATGTAAAAAAAATGAAATAAAAATTGCAAAGGAAACAACTTGAGAAAAAGGAATCTACAAAAATAAAAGGAGAAATAGTGAATAAAATAAAAATAAAAAGACAGTTATCCATAAATATTTACAAATGGCCAAAAAGCACATGAATAGAAACTCAGCATCAATAGCTAGTATAGAAATGCAAATCAAAACCCTAAGATACCCATTCATAGCCACTAGAATGATTAATATTTAAAAACCTGAAAACAAAAAAGTGTTGAAAAGGATGTGGAGAAATAGGAACACTTTATATAATTTGTATGCATATAAAATTGTGAACTCACCTTGGAATACCATTTGAGGTTTATTCAGGAAGTTATGTATAGAATTGCCATATGACCCTGCAATCTCACTTGTATTTATATATGCAGAAGAATTAAATGCAGGAACTGATATTTGAATCCCAATGGTCATTGCAGTATTATCCTCAATTGCTAGAAGGAGGAAGCAACCCAGTGTCTCTTAACAGAGGAAAGGATAAACAAAATGTGGTATATAATGGAATGTTATTTAGCTATAAAAATGAATGAAGATCTGATACATGAAAATGGATGAATTGTAAAGACATTAGGTTGAGTAAAGTAACTCAGGCACAAAAGGATAAATATTGCATAAGCGTGATTTTATGAAATAAATAGAATACATAAATTAATAAAACCAGAAAGTGGCACACAAGTTTCCAGAAGCTGGGTAAGGGAGAGGAAGGTGGCATTAATACTTTATTGGTATGGAGTATCTGTTTGGGGTGATGGAAAAAATTTAGTAATGGATGATGGTAATCATGGCACAACATTGTATATATCATTAGCACTAGTGAACTGTATAACTGAATGTGTATAACAGAACATTTTAGGTTGTGTTTATGTTTCCAGAATAAAATAGCCCCTCACATCCAAGAAAAGTCAGACTGTATGCAGTATAAATAATTTTGTTAGGGTTTGACTTTTGTCTAATAAAATGGGCACAGAAGAATGGGATGGGTGCAGCCTGGAACCCATTTTTTTTTTTTTTTTTGGCTGGTAAGAAGGTGATTCAGCTCTTGCCTGAAGTGATCTATTTTGTCAATGAAGTTTTAGGTAAGATTATCAGGTGAAAAGAGGGAGTAAAGGATGGGAAAATATCGAGAAGATTGCATCTAGATGTGGTTTCTGGGGAGATTATTTTATTAGAGAAATACAAACTCAATATCTAGGTAAAATTTATTGTCCATTTGGTATGCAGATATTTTTGAATTTATGTTCCCCCACAAGTGGTAGTTTGTAATATTTTGTCTAGCATTCCTCAGCTGTTTGGTGAAATCATTCAAGTGTAAAGCTAATGATGGGGCTTATCCACTGATAGAATTTTCCAGAAAAAGAAGAGGAGTAAGGGATTTCAAGATTTTATTTACTTTTATAGAATTTTATTGACAATAATAAAAGATATTACTAACAGTCATTGTGTGAAAAGCTCCTTGATAATGACAGTGCATCCCTTCTTGAATCTAAGGCCCCCTCCAACAAGGATGTCTCTTACTATGTCCTTCCACTGCCAACAATTCCTATCTTTAGTTGCACTGTCATGAGGTAGCTAAGGCCTCAGTGCCCAGCACCCACAACTACCCTCTGGCTGAGTGCTTCCTTGAACAGAACCCTCACTCATTCCAAGGAGGCTGGGAATACCTGGTGGGGAGAAGTTGGTATTCCAAGATCTAAGCCATAAAAGAGCACAGGTGGTATTTTGAACTCTTTACTAGGTTCCCACAGGAACTTAACAGTAGCTCCCTGAGTCAGATTCCGTTTTCTTCCTCTTTTATACAGACAATGACAGAGAAGAAGAGGAAGCTTAAAATATTCCAGACACAGTGACAGGTGATGACTAACACTTAGGCAGTCCAGCTCCTAAGACACTTGATTGTGACTTCTAGGACTTGGAAATTATGTACCTCAAGGTGTTGGGTGGTGGATCAGATCCCAGGATCAACTGCCTTGCAGGAACTTAGTTCAGGTTCTCGGTGTAAAACTAGCTTTGCAATTCTAATTAACTTGCTAATTTTTCAGTTCCAGGGGTCATGGTGGCAACTAACATTAGAAATTCACAAGAAAGAAAAACAAGTTTCCTTTTCCCAAAATCTGGAACTCCTCCATTTCTCATGTCAATTATCACTCAGCAGTGATTCCTTGGGGCAGGTTCCAAGGAACAGGAGTTGGAGAAGGGGCCTCAACCACACCATTGCCTTAAGAAGCTCCCCAAGTGGACTTTTTGACCCCCTGAAGCTCTGTACACCCTGGGCTGGGAACAGTGGATTGGGCCTCTGATGCTTCCAGGTGGCAGTGAAATTCTGGACAGGTCACCTTTTTGAGCCCCAATAAATACACCCACATCTCTTGACTGGACAGGGTGGAAGGTTAGCATGATGAAGGTCGCTCTGACTTTGGCTAAGCATGGCCTCCCCAGGGATTTATGGGGGGTGTGTGAGAAACTCTCTGTGCTGCACTGGGCCTCCTGCCAGCAGGGGACACTCAAAACCTTTTCTGACCAAAGTGCTGGAAACAATTTAACATTCATCCCCTGATCTGGCACTTTTTCAGGGAGGAAAAAATCTTCTTTCCCGATAGTCCCAAGGGGAGACCCAACAGCTCTTCAATTATTCAGGCTGTGTCCATGTGAGTAAATAGCTTTCTCTTGGCACCTGAGGCTGAGCAAGGACCTCTGCTGTGGCTTCAGTTGCAACCTCTCTGAGGGTTTTTTTCTTAAAAAGCAAGCACAGACTTCATTTTCTGCATTGTTTCTGTATGGTTTATTCTTTACTTTCTCAGTTATTATTTTAGCAAGATATTTTACCAAAGTATCCATTCATTGAGGGGTTTGCCAGCTCAAAATCTGGCATGCTGTAGGACTTTTCATGGATCTGAGACTCTTGCTGGACACAATCCTGGTAAAGATTCAGAGAGAGGTGAAAAGCATTTACAGTACTGAAAGGAATGTTTATACTACTGCAAACTTCCAGTGGATAAATTAACATTAAGCTGGTTCTTGTTAAACTGTTTCAGAGCCAGAGGTTAAAGGGAAAATTGTGCCATGTAAACACTTTTATTTTATTTTATTGGTTAATATTTCCTACAGCACTTAAATAGTTGTAAAAGAGTTTAAAAATTTACAAGTATATGTAATACAACTCCCAGCATTAATTTTGAATGTTATTTACTCCAAATTCCAAAATTTACAAAAAAGATTCACTTTTCTGGCTTTAACAAAATCACAGTATTGAGTAAAATTTTTGAAATATATTCTTTGTTTTCAAATGACAACATTGCCACATTTTACCCTTTCTCATGACCAAGTGAGGATCTTCAATTACTAAGATCAGCTTGCTTAAATGTCTTTTGTTTCAGTGTGACTGATGTTGTTTAAAAATATAGATAGACTGGTTGGTAGAGGTGATACTTACACAGCATGAGAATGTACTAAATAGCCCTGAATTGTATACTTTGTATTGATTAGTTTTTATATGAAATTTCCAAGATATGTCACCTCCAAGTTAGAATAAGTTTGCACTAAGTAAAATTCATGCATGAACAGAAATCAGCTTTTGAAGTTTGAAACATGATTGTGATTTTCAATACCTACTATTTCGTACTTCTTAAAAGTACTTAAGATGATATTTTTCTGGGACTTAAATGACCAGTTTATTTAAAAGCTGTTTTTGTTAAATCAGAGAAATTCATTGAAAGTAAATTTCTCCTGTGGAAAATTCAAAATCAGACTGGACTTAGTTTAATTTTGAATATTTCCATGGAATGGTGAAATCAGTATATCTACAAATTCATCATTTTGAAGCAGGCTATTAACACAGGGAATCAATAGATGGATCTGGAACTTCACAACAAGTCCATGTGGATATCAATATACCCAAGATGGCTGCTGGAAGATCCTCACATGAGATTTCTTCCAGAAGTCAGGAGAAGCCCCGAATATTCTCCAGGGACATTGGAGCCCTTCCAGGGAATTGATGGGTGGGGTAATCAGTCAAAACAACAAACAGCTGGGTCTCCTCCCCTGCCATTAGGAAAGGGGGAGAATAATTAATGGTTCAAAAAGCAACTGGAAAAGCTGAATAGCTCCTCTTGGTTTCTGCACCCTGCCCTCACCACATCCCCCCTTGCATGGATTAACATGCAAGCAAAACCTGAGCATTTATAATCTATAATGGAAATTTGTAGTCTATAAATCAGCCCTCTTTATCACTCCTCAGCCCCTTACTCTCTACTGGGGACCCATGATATGTTATTTTCTCCCATTTCTCTTCCTTCCCTACCTTAATAAATTACTGGCCTAACTAACCCAACTTGCTCTTGAAATTCATTTCTGCAGCACAGTCAAGAACCAAGACAAAATCTGGTAACAATTTTGTATATGCCTATTTCCCATAATAATTTTTCAAATGGTGATGAACTATTCACAAATCTTTACTTTTCTCTTTCTTTCCTTTCAAATCTGAAAATGTATTCATAAGTCTGGTTAAATTTTGCACCAATGAAATTCACTGAAGTGGATAGGCCTAATTGCCATTCACTTTTATATATTGTGTGGATTTTTTCTTGAAATTTATTAACTAATTTCTCTTGGTTCCATGTAGCACCTCACACTAATAAGTTGTCTAAATGTTTGTAATCTATTTTCAAAAAGAAAATTTTGTTTTCAGCATAGTATATTTCATTTGATACCATACATAAAATTATGTATCTGATATTATATATAAACATTCAATAAATGTTAATTTGTGCATGAAGTGCCCTGGTTATATTTTCTCCCCTTCCAAATTGTCACATAAAAAAATTCCAGCATTTTATATTCCCTAGCATTTCTCCACTTTGCAAATCCCTGCTTTGATCAAGATATTACCTCATTCTTCCATAGACACTAATAACTCCCAAGAGGATCTTGGATGGGGAAGAGATAGACAGAAGATCCCCTCAAACACACATACACAGACTGTCAAAAGACAGCCAAAGAGAGAAAATTTGAACTGAGGTCTGAGCCACCTCTTGAAGCCATAGAGAGTGAGCACAAGAAATCAGAGTTGCATGCCCCTGGCTTGGGGAAGGGAGGTATAAAATACATGTACTTCCCCATGGCTTTCCACCTGGGGCAATGGGTAAACATCCTCCAAAACATGCAGTAAAGGAAGGAGTTCCTGTGAGAAACTGGAATATTAATATCTCACTGTTTTCACAAACATCCCAAATCATTCAGGATATCATAGGAATAGTGCTATTAATATAATGACACATTTCTTCTTTAGTAACATCCAGACTTTAAAAGCCCAATTGCTTTCACAACTTCAGTTGAACTATATTTAGGTAGTTTCGGCAGTTGAATAGTTTAATGGCATAGTAATGACATGGGTGGCTTTAAATGTAATTTATTTTAAAATTATATCAAACATACAAAAATTGCAAAGGACTCCTGATCCCTTCAGTAGGATCCCCAGTTATAACTTTACCACATTTGACCCCTAAAAATCCTTTCATAAAAATATTTCAATGTAAATGCAAATCAAAATTACAATGAGATACAATTTGACATCTTATAGAATGGCCATCAGATAAAAAAACCCAGAAAATTTCAAGTGCTGGAGAAGATGTGGTGAAATAGGAACACTCCTATTGTAGAGGTACAACCTTGTGAAAGACAGTTTGGTAGTAAAACAAAAAGCTGAATATAGAACTACCATATGATCCAGCAATCCTATTACTAGGAATATATTCATATGGAAAACAAGGATGTGAACTGAAATTTGTTCACCGATGTTCACAGCAGCATTATTCACATTTCAAAAATATGGAAGCAGCCCAAGTGTTCATCAACCAATGAATGGATAAACAAAATGTGGTATATACATAAAATTGAATACTATTCATTTGTAAGAAGAAATGAAATTTGAAGTTCAATTAAAGGCCATGACTACTGACAGAAAGCAGGCCGCCTTGGTATGTATGGGACAGGCATCTCAAGTGTCAAGACACTAAGATAAGATCTGGTAGGAGCTTGGTGGAGAAGAATTCTGTGCTTCTAGGAGTGTCTTTAGTATAAGTCAGATAATGATTAACAAGGTCTATTATGTGCAGGAATATAAGGAGAACTGAACCATTATCCCTAAAGACTTGCTGACTTTAATAATGTGTAGCCCATCATGTATCTATTGCCTTTGCACATGTGCACATGTATTTTCTTTGTTCTAAAGCTAAATAAAAACCACAATGTTTTACGCAGTGGCACTGTCAACCCTTTGGATGGAGGGTCCCCTGACCTTGGCTATCTCTTGTTTCTTTCTCATCTTTTCTCATCCATGGCACCGTTTTCATGGACCTAGTTCCAGAACATCAACATTTGGTGCCTGAACAGGGACCTGAAAATGGAACTTTTCTTTCAGTCAGTGCGCAGGAGACTAAGGAGCTCCTGACGAGCAGTTTTCAAGAAAAAAAGGTAAGTTACGTCCTTGGGATCATCAGGGAAATGGGGAATCAGCACTGGAACTTTGAAGAGTACTCTAGAGTGTTAAAAACTTTAATAAAAAGCACCAGTGTAACTATTAAATCCTTGGCTTTTGAGGAAATTTTTCTCTCATACACAAACATTGTTATTGGTTTCAGCTGCAAGGGCAGGATTTTTTAAATCTGAAACAATGGAAGTTAGTCATGAAAGCTTTAAAAGGGCTTAGTAAAAGGGAGAAATAATTCCCATACATGTATGGTCTTTGTGTAGTCTTATTTCTGTTGCTCTTGAACCATTACAATCAGATGAAAATGAAGATAATAATCAGGATACTGCTATCACTGGAACAATAGCAGAACAAACTGATGTTGATTTTAATGAAAATATATATTAAAAAATTCATGAGCAGCCAAAAACAGACAAACTCATGTCTAGTAAAAGGGAAGAAAAGAAAAAGGGAGTTTATGGAACTTTTTCAATGGTCTTTATGCCACCCACTCCAAAATATTGCTGAGCCAAAACTAGTGTGAGAGCTCCATCTAGCGGCAATAATAGATCAATACCAACTCGTGTGTGTCCAATGTGACAGAAAGGGTTACACTGGGCCCACGAATGCTGTTCTAGAGATCATAAAAATGGCAGTCTCATTAATAAGTCAGGAAACTTATGGGGAAACACTTATTATACGAATGGGGAGCTTATTTGAATATTTCTCACATTTCTGATACAGCTAAACATCTTATTACTCATATGCAATATGCTCCCCCTACCCGAACTGAGGCATGACTTGTTGGAAAGTACCATGGCCTAGGATATTCAAATTTAGAGTAGGGGCTACTGTTGCAAAGGGCTTCACATTACCTTTAAAATGGCTAACAATCAAATCTATATGGGTTGAACAGTGGCCCCTTTCAAAAGAAAAGATAGAAACCCAAAAAAGATTCATACATGAACAGTTAATGGCAGGGCATATTGAACCCTTTACTAGTGCATGGAATTCTCCAGTTTTTGTAATTAAAAAGAAATCTGCATGGAGGAAAGAGACTTCTGGAAAGATGGCTGACTAGTAACACACAGGAATCTCTTCTCCAGAAAAATAGCTAGAGAACAGTCTGAAACAGACCCAAAATAGATCTTCTAGGGTTTAGGACAGCAGGGGAAGACTGCACACCACTGAGAGGAGAGAGGGACAAAAGAGAGAAATCGCAACAACAGAACCAGAACCGTGAGTTTTTTTTAATCATCAGTGGCGGCTGCTGCTGGCACCCTCCCCCACACTGTTGAGAATTCTCGGGCCTCTGGGCCTGCGACTACAGACAAAGGGGGCTCCAGGGATCTACCATTCCTGGAAAGGGGAGAGAGAGGGACACAGCCTTAGGCTGACTCAGGTTCTGATGTGCAAATTTGGGCTGTAGAGCCCCACAGACCCTTCCACATGGCAGTTTGCCCTGGGAGCCTAGGAAAGACTGGAGAAATTCGACCCTCACAATCTCCCTCTCTTCTAGCCTGGAATAATTGTTGAGGACTCCACAGGAGAGGGGAGACAGAGCCTGGGGCTGATCCTGCTTTTGACTACCAGGGATGGTCTGCCCTGTCCCGAGAGCCAATCCAGGCTGGGTGGGGCTGCACCATTATTTGCCTTGGAGCCTGTAAGGGGTTAAAGATATTCAAATCTTCCAATCTCCTCCTATATTAACAGGGACTGATTGTCGAGGATTCAGAGGGGAGAGGAAATATTTCCCAGCTGGGAAAAGGGAAGGGGCTGCCAGAGAAGACTGGAGAACTGTCTCCGAAAGTTTAAATTACAAGACTCTTAGCCCCCAGACAGGAAGCTCTATCACATTGATGTGGTCTGTGTCACAACAAATACAGTCGGACCAAGCATTGAATTGAGAGCTGCCAACGAGTGCCATCTCCTGGCAGACCAAGGAAGTGCACATAAGAAAATTAAATAGGAGAGGCTTTCCTGCCTCTATAGCCTCCCTGCCCAAAGCCCTAGGAAACGACTCTACAACCAATTACTGGGTCCAGTGCCCAGTTTTGAGCAACCAGCAGGACAATTCTAACAATCAAGGGTGAGCCACAAATCAAAGAGCTGTGATAATTCACAGCCTCCTGCCACTAGAACCCTATAAAAGGGAAAGAGATAGAGCATCTAAGTAAAATACAACCTACCAGATGCCTAAACACCAACAAAAAATTATGAGCCATACTAAGAAAATAGAAGACATGGCTCAAGAAAAGAAATACATCAAAGTCCC
>JAQZBX010022571.1:0-31466 GCA_029593785.1 Cabassous unicinctus
TTTGGGGCAGGGAGAGGAGGGGCAGTTGAAATACTCAGGCTTTTTTGGGACTTTGGGGGTTGTCCTGAGTGGCGAAGCAGCGACGAATGTAGGCCATTTTCCATCAGAATATACCATGCAGAACTGGGTGGGAAAGAGTGTGGTCTGTGATGTGAACTGTAGTCTATGCTCGGTGGCAAGGCCCCAGGATGTGTATATCTATTGCGGGTGTAGTACCACATGGATGGGGAATGGTTGTGTGGGGTGTTTTTGGGGGTGTGGGCGGTGGGGAGCATTGGAATCCCTGTAGTTTCTGAGTAATATTTGGGTAATCTAGGCACCTTTATAAAATGTATATATATATTTAACAAATAACATTTATGTAAACAAATGCACATATATGCATATGTATTTATATATCATTTAAAAAAAATAAATAAATAAAGAAGGGGTCATATAATCCAACAAATTTGCCTAACAAAAGGCCAGAAACTACAGTAGCTATGGCTTGTTTTGGGAAGTCTTATTGTATTTTGGATTAAGTGGAATTCATTTACCATTAAAAGAAAATCTTTTAGAAAGGGAGAAAATTGGACTTAATAGTGGCATTGAAAGTCTGATGCTATTCCTTAAGTTGTTCCCAATTAAATCCAGTAAAGTTATTATGGATTGTATGTGGGGCTGTCTGCATGTGCCTGTGTGCACATGTGCGTGTGTGTTTGGTAAACTTGTTTAATTAAATTATGTATGCTAAACTACTTAAAAGATAATTTTCAAAAATGATAAATTATATAAAATGAACATATTTTTAAAGATTTTATCTTACTTATAATAAAAGAACCAGACAGTTCAAAGGAGATGTCAAAAGGCACAAATTTATACAGAGTAAAGGAATTTTGAAATGTATATGTAAGTGGAGGCAAAACTTCTTCTACGGTGGGGGAAGGAAGTCAGTTGAAGCTGAGTGGACAGGATTTGCATGTCTATAGACAATAATTATTTTGCATAGACATGATATTAGTTATGTACAATTTCTAGTGTTGCAAAATGAATTCCATGGAGTCAAATAACCCAGAGAGGTCCTTGAGATTCTAAAGGATGTATAATTTTCCTTTGAAACACAGTATTTTCTCTATAACTCTACACTTTGATAAAAGCACCAACTTTCCTGTAAACTGGTATGTACTATATATATAAACCCATACATTCCATATATTTTACTATATATTACATCCATAAAGAAAATTACAATATGTTCCAAAAAGTAGAAACACGAAGACCCTATTACAATTATAGAAGTAGGATAAGCCAACCACCTGGAGATTAAAAAATATAAACTTTTAAAAATACTTGTCAAAGAGAAGTACAACAAAATATGTGAAAAATAAAGATAAAATATTCTATAAGATAAAACCTAGAGAATATGACCATAGATCCAATGGAAAATTCATTGCATTTTACAAATATTTACATTACAATAAGAAAAGCCTTAGAGTGAACAAATTCAATATTTAACCAAAGGCATTTGAAAAAAACATTAAAACATGCCTAATACAAATAGAAAAACAAACCAAAATGATAAAGCTTCTTTAGGGGTTAAATAGAATTTAGAAATAAGTAATTGTAGAAATTACCTATAAACACCAGTTAGCTCTTTGAAAATAAAATAACTAAAATCGCCTATTGTACAGAAAGTCTAGTCAATTAAAAGAGAAAGTAAAAAACTGAAAAAGCTAACAATGAAGAGGCTGCCTTTCTGAAAAACAGTTAGAAAATAAAATTGAAACTTTAGATGCCATGGATGGTTTTCTATAACAATATAAATTATTCACATCAACCCCCAATTATACAGAACACATAATTAAGTACTCATAGTAAATGGAAAGTTAATAAAATGGACAAATATGCCCAACTTAATTAATAGCATAGAGCAAAATCACAAATAAACACAATTAATGAATAGATTACTCTTGTTATTTCTGTCAATATATGGGATATTAAACTAAAACCAAAATGTTTTTCACATTTATTAGTCAATGCTTCTGAAAAATGTCTTGATGAAACATATATGTATATATCTTTCAATTTTAAAATCTCAAGAATTTGTATTATATTTCCATGTATATATATTTATACAGTAATATGTGTTTGTATTCAAAAGTGTTGCAGGAAATTTTAGAAAATGAATTCTATAGAAATTAATTAATCAAGTAGCTGAAAAATTACCCATGCATCATTGCCAAAGACTCTGGATATGGAAGTTTTAAAAGTAAACTATTTGTTTTAAATATTCAAAAAGTGGATAAGCCTCATTTATATTTTCTATTTCTTTTCTCATTGAGATGAAATAATAAAACATAAAATTAATCATTTAAAAGTGAACAATTCAATGACATTTAGTATATTCACACCAATGTGCAAACACCGTTTCTATCTAGTTCCAAAACATTTTCATCACTCCGAAATCAAACCTGCAATCATTAAGTAGTTGTTTCTACAGCTCCCTCTGTCAAGCCCCTGGAAATCACCAATCTGCTTTCTGTTTCTCTGAATTTATCTATTTTGGATATAATTGGACTCATACAACAAGTGACAGTTTGTGTCTGGCTTCTTTCGCACAACATAATGTTTATAAAGTTCATCCATGTTTTAGCAGTTATTGGCACTTCATTCTCCAGAATGGTTGAGTAATATTTATTGTACTTTTATGCCATAATCTGTTTATCCACTCCTCCTTTGAAGGACATTTGTGATATTTCCACCTTTTGACTACCATGAACAGTGCAGCTAAGAACATTTGTGTACAAGAATCTATTTGAATACTCATTTTCAATTCTTTAGAGTCTACAGCCAGGAGTGGAATTTCTCGGTCGTCCAGTAATTCTATTTTTAAATTTTTGAGGAAACACCAAACCATTTTCCACAGTGGCCAAACCAATTTGCATTCCCACCAGCAATGCGCAAATGTTCCAATTTCTCCACAACCTCATCCACACTTTGTATCGTCTGTCTTTTTGATTATAGCCATCCTCATGAATGTGACATAGTATCTCATAGTGGTTTTGACTTATATTTTCTTAATGATTAATAATGATGAACATCTTTTCATATGCTTGTTGGCCATTTGTTTTTCTTATTTGCAGTAAACCTATGCCTATTTGAGGTTTTTGCCAGTCTTTTAATTGGGTCATTTGTCCTATTGTTGTAGAGTTGTAAGAATTATTCTTATATCTTGGTTACTAGACCTTATCAAACATGTGACTTGCAAATATTTTCCCATTCTGTAGGTTGCCTTTTCACCTTCTTGTTAATGTCTTTTGATGAAAAAAAGGTTTTAATTTTGATGAAGTCCAATCTATTTTTTTCTTTTGTTGCTCATATTGTGCATGCCATACATATGAATTCATTCCAAAAATCAAGGCCTTAAAGATTTGCCTCTATGCTTTCTTCTAAGAGTTTTATAGGTTTAAGTCGTATACTTAGGCAATTGATCCACTTTGAGTGGGTTTTTGTAAATGGTATGAGGTTAGTATGCAATATCATTCATTTCATGTGGATATCCAGTACTCCCAGTATAATTTGTTGAGGAGACTATTCTTTCTTCATTGATTAGTCTTGACACCTTATTGAAGGTCAATTGGCCATAGATGTGTGGGTTTATTTCTGGACTTTCAAGACTATCCGTTGGTCTATATGTCTATCCTCATGCCAGTATCACACTGTTTTGATTACTTTGCTTTGTAGTATTTTGATATAAGGAAGTGTATATTCTATGTCTGATCATACAAAAAATGAAAATCTTTTTCAACTCTATCTCAGGAATTTGGGTTAACTCTGACATTAAAATTTGTTTGATAAACAACATACACTAATTCTATGTGAAGGCAAATTTAAGAGAAAAGGAAAAGAGGAAGTGGGGGAAGAGACCAATTGAGAGGAAAGAGAGTGGGGAAAGAAAGTAGGAGAGTGAAAGAAAGAAAGAAAGAAAGAAAGAAAGAAAGAAAGAAAGAAAGGGAAAGGAAGAAATATTGGCAAACAAATTTTAATTGTTAATAAGTTGACTATCACATCAAGATACCATAAACTTCAAGACTACTCTCAAAAGGTGGTCCCAGTTCTAATTTACCATTAGGATTAAATTTATGGTACAATCAAATCAATAGAAAAAGAGGATTAAATAAAGAGAGAACTGTCTAATTATTCTATCCATTATTGAAAGTAGACTATTGAAGTTTCCAACTATTATTGTGTAATTGTCTATTTCTCCCTTACATTCTGTAAATTTTTTAACAAATCAATTTTATTGATACGTATTAATAAAGGATACAATTTATCCAAAGTGTACAATCAGTGGTATTTGGTATAATCACATAGCTGTGAATTCATCACTTCAACCATTATTAAGGCATTTTCATTAGTTCAGTAATAATAATAGTAAACAAAAAACAGACAAACAAAAAAATTCCTCACCTTTCAATCCCTCTGTTTCCCCTCCTGTATATAGCTGTTATTTCTGGCTATTCTTGCACAATTTTTTATTTGTTTATTAAGCAGTTTTATTGAGATAATTTCACATACAATATGATCCATCCAAAGTGTATAATCAATGGCTTTTTTTTTGGCTGTTAAAAAGTCTTTTATTGTAAAACTGTAAAAATACATAGAAAAATAAATTCAGAGAAATTATAAATTTTAAATGACAGTGCAAGGCCAGCTTAGAGTTAATATAATCAATTATAAAAAATAGATAGCATAGCAACAAACATTAATAAATATAAATAATAATTCAAATATAATAGAAATTAATTATAACATAATTCTAATTTTTATATTACAGCTCTAACTATTGGACATCATAATCTCTAAGAATGAAATAAATTATTGGTTTAGTTATTTAATTTCCATTTAGGCTATAATTTCTAGATAATCAAATTCCTATTTGGGAATTCTTCACATCTTATTGGAATGAATTACAGCAGATAACAATTTGCCAAGTCATAATTTTATGAGGCAGAAAAACTCAAAATTTTTTTCAAAAGTAGTCATGCTAAATCATTACTGATCCAGATAGATTATTTTAATTAAAGAGTATGAATAAGAAAGGGTTAAAGAAAAATGATGTACCCAAAAATATATTTCTTCTCCAGTTCTCCTCAATTAAAAGCAGCTGTTTATTTCTGTATGAAAAAAGTACAGAATACTGATCACAGGAACAATTGGGCAGTTGCACTGAATAGTTACTGTTCATATACTATAATGTTGTTATTTTACATTTGTCTGGTCTACTCTGGCTCTTTTTTGATTACTATGTGCATGGAATACCTTTTTCCCACCTTTCACTTTTAACTTGGTTCTGTCCATATGTCTGAGGTGCGTCTCTTGTAGACAATATATAGATGACTCATATTTTTTTATCCATTCTATCAGTTTATGTCTTTTAATTGGGGAGTTCAATCCATTAACATTCAGTGTTATTACTGTAAAGGCATTACTTACTTCTTCCATTTTGTCCTTTGACTCTATTGTCATATCGTTCTATTGTCTGTCTTCTTACCTTTCCTAATAATCTTCATTTCTAAACTCTTCTCCAAATCTCTCACCCTTGTTTTTTCCTTTTGGGCTGCAGCACTCCCTTTAGTATCTCTTGCAAATATGGTCTTTCAGTAACATATTCTATCAGTTTTTGTTTTTCTGTGAAGACTTTGAACTCACCCTCATTTTTGAAGGACAACTTTGCCAGAGACAGAATTCTTGGTTGGCAGTTTTTCTCTTTCAGTACTTTCTTTTCGCCTTTTCTGGTTTCTGATGAGAAGTCAGCACTTAATCTTATCGAGTTTCCTTTGTTTGTGTTGCTTTGCTTTTTTCTTGCTGCTTTCAGAGTCCTCTCTCTATCTCTGATAGCTGTCATTCTGAATATTAAGTGTCTAGGGATAGATCTGTTTGGATTTATTCTGTTTGGGGTATGTTGTCCTTCTTGGATATTGATATTTATGTCCTTCATAAGAGTTGGGAATTTTTTGGTCATTATTTCTGCAAATATTCTTTCAGCCCCTTTTCCATTCTCTTCTCCTTCTGAGACACCAATAATGTGAATATTTGTGCATTTCACATTGCCATTCAATTCCCTGAGACTCTGTTTCATTTTTTCCATTCTCTTTAC
This sequence comes from Cabassous unicinctus, assembly GCA_029593785.1. Taxonomy (NCBI): domain Eukaryota; kingdom Metazoa; phylum Chordata; class Mammalia; order Cingulata; family Chlamyphoridae; genus Cabassous; species Cabassous unicinctus. Next base: position 6,140 of record JAQZBX010022571.1, read on the forward strand.
TTTCTGTTCTGTCTTTTCCAGTTCAGATGTCCTGTCTTTGAAATGAGATGTCCTGTCTTCAGGCAATTCATATCTACTCTTATGTGCCTCTAATATATTTTTAATCCCATCCTTTGTGTCTTTTGTAACCATATGGTCTGTTAGTTTTCTTTTCAGGCTTTCAAATTGTTCTTTATGCTCTCCCAGCGTCTTCTTAATATCCTTTATTTCTTTAGTCATATTATATTTCAATTTTTTGAAGTGGTTTAGGAGAGTTGTGTGATTATCACTGATTAATTGTATTAAATCTTGTATCTCTTCAGCATATTTAGTTTGTTCTTTGGCTGGTTTTTGTATGGATTTGAGTTACTATCTGGTGTCTTTTGCTTTCAAGCTGAAGGAATATATTTTGTGTAAAGTGAGTTGGCTAGTAACAAAATCTCTCAGTTGATTTGTTATATTTTGTTTTGTTTTTAGTCTAGGGATTTCTTTATTTCTGCTTTATTTTTGAAAAATATTTTTCCTTGATGTAAATTTTTTGGTTGCTGGTATTTTTTTTCTCTTTCACCTTTCTAACGAGAAGTTCTTTTCTATGTGATAAGATGGTTTTCTTTTGCTACTTTTCAAGATATTCTCTTTGTATTTGACTTTCAATGTATTAAGTATGCTATGTCTGAGTATAAATCTGAGTCACAAAAATCTATTAGGAAACCTGTGTTTGAATACTGCCATTGTGAGAAATGGTCATTTTCCTAAGCAGGACTTCTAGCTTCAGTGAGCTGTACCTTCACCTTCTTGGTCTTGTTTCTATTTCATATTATTTTTTATCCCCATTAATTCTAATCCTAGGGACTACATCTATCACTTTGAGAAAAGCACCTAACTTCCTTCACCTGTAGAATTAAGAACAAGACAATTAAGTACAAGTAAATTCATTTCTTCTCGTTTTGCAATTCTATCTTTTTAGTGGAGTTTTAAATTCATTCATATTTAATATTATTTAAGGCATATTAAGTTAGTTTTCAGAGACATCAATAGACTGTTGGTTAGTATATGAGGAAATTCAAGGATGATTTTGATATGTTTATAAGAGAAAGAATCTGAAAATGCTTTACAAATTCTTGCTTCTTGCAGCTCTTGAACTTTGGAAGAATTTTTAATGTAATGTATAACTCTATCATTTTGGCTACTGCTAACTCTAGGGGTATTATCCTAAAATTATAATTAGAGATTCCAATCTAGCTCCAGTGAATCATGTGACACCTCCCCCAGTTAAGGCAATTTACAACTAATTTTTTAAATTCAGGGTTGGGTCTATGGAAATGTAAGATGATTCCACGGTATCATCTTGATATCTTAAGTGAGGTAATCATAGGTTATTTAATAAGCAAAACTGAATAATTTTGTGGAACAGACTATTTTTAGCATAAGCTTATCTTCCTGACAAAATATTCATTTCTTTCCTTTGGAAGGAACAATATACCTTTAACAGCAACTACATATTTTAGCTAATGTCACAGAACTTGGGTTGCCCATTGCTGTCTAACTGAAAGCAGCTTTTCCCCCTTAGGAGACCTGTGCTAGAGTTTAAGCATTGGTCATCCAAGGCAAATATTCAAGGGAACTACCAATGGCAATAAAAATTTAAAATATGCAATAAACCTATGAAAAATTACAATGCCAAATGTAGTGGTGTGATTATAATTCTAATGAAAAGTTAATTATGCCATTTAGCAATAAATTTATAGACAATTATTTTAAAGTGTTATGGGTTTTAACTAATTACAATCATATTGAAGCTATGAATATAAAAATAAGCAAGTCTGCAAAATAGCTTCATAAAAATCTGGATACATACTTATTTTGAATGTGGAATGCAGTCATGTAAAATGATAGTACCTGAGGTAATGTTTTGCTCCAATTACTCTGTACGCATTCGTGCTTAAAAATAAAAGTGTCTGATTATATCAATGGTTAAAGTTGTCTAAAATCAATGTAAGGCATTCAAAATAACACTTTTATTATTCCTTTATTCCATCATGCAGGTAATTTAAAATTGCATTTTAGATCATTAGTGTTTAATTTAATAGATATTAAATTATTGCTCTAACATCTATTAAATGGAATAATGTAAATCTAAATGATTACACCTGCATATCTGTTGATTTCTTTCTAAAACTTAAAAATAATATTTGACAAGTTATTCAATTGTTTCCAATGAGGTTTTAAAATAATAATAATGATAATAATAATACCACTAAATACAGTCATATAACACAGAACTTTAATCAGAGCCCATACTTCTAAAGCTCATATATTGTACCAGGCACTGCTTTAAGCTCTTTATATTTATTAACTTATTTAGTCTTCACGTTACTATTCCCATTATATAATTAAGAAAACTGAGAGCCAGAGAGGTTAAACCATTTGTCCAAGGTCACAGCCAAGACCTCTGGGGCTTTACCCAACGTGCAGTCCCACGCGGCCTGAAGTCAGATGGACTTGAGTTTGCATTTGACCACCTGTCCTGCTACTCGCAAGTCCTTTGAATAAGGCAGGCCACATAGATACCCCAAGCTCCACTTAACTCATTTGCACAATGGGAGTTAACAATAGTAATAGAATCACAATAATACCCATCCAATAATTCTGCTGGCAACGTACTAAGCACAGTGCCGGACAAATGGTTGGTGGTCAGTATACACCACTTATCATTATCATTAGTTACAATAATTATCTTCCCAAAGTTCTTATGCTGATATTTCATCAGTAGTTTTCACTCTTGCAGTCCAAACTTTATCAGCATTCAGAAGCCAGAGCCTGCCTCCTTTTTCCTCCAGGCATATCAGAAAAGGACTGATAATTCCTCGATTTAAAATACACCAGTTTTGGAAAGAAACACTACCAATGATAATAGTTGTAGAGAAATGCACTATGAATATAAAATTCATCTCAATTTCTTTGAAGAAATTCATTGACAGTCTTGATTTTTTTTCTAGACATATGGAGTTTGAATGTTATATCTTTCTTTCATGTGGTTATAAGCCTTATTCTTTGTTTTGTGCTTCATGTTATTATATTGAATCAGTTTTGAATAATTGTGGTATTGGAAAATGTTTTGGTCTTCCTAATTATTATGAAAATGCCTAATGTTGACCATTTTAATATAGCTATTCTTTTCCACATTAATTTTATTTTTAATTGCAAGTTCAAGAGTGATTTAGAATATATATTGGATCTCTCCTAAAGAATTTGCAGCAAGTAATAAAAACATAATTTTCCAATTTTTACCCATTAAGATAATAAAATTAATAACAAATATCTAAGGCTATACTTTAAATAAGACCACTTGGAGAGGTATGATTTATTTGCTATTGTTTATAATTCAGACTCACTTGTTACAAATTCAAGTATGACCACAATGGACCAGGACTCACATCAGGGACAATTTACCCCTCCACCTGAAACAACTGAAACCAAACCAAAATAAAAAACAGACCAATGTTTGGAACAATGGTTTTCAAGCCACTGAAAATCAGGCAGTTAAGGAGAGTGATACCTAAGAAATGGGAAACAAATGAATTGAACCCCACCATTGCCCTAGCATATTATTTTGAGGGTTCCCAGTCTCAGCAAAGGAAGGACAAATCTAGGCAGAACTTGGCAGACTTCCTGAGAGAAAGAAATGGAGCTGAGAGTCCAGGGACACCAAAGAAGCAAGGTGTGTAAGATGGGGTACTGGAGAAGAGAGGTGGAGACAGAGAAACACCAGAGGTCTTCAGAAGGAACCCTTGAGACTTCTGATCAGCACATGCTGAGGAAACTAACTGAGGCTGGGCAAAGTCCCACCTAAGAATGACTGGGGACAACCGTGCCCCGTGATCACTCAGGGCTGGGGAGGGTGCCTTCCTACTAGCCAAACTGAAATGATTAACCCTAAAATGAGCACACTTCCAGACCACCTAACAGTCAAAAGCAGGAGTCAAATGAATAAACTCTTTTCAAGTAACTGAATGGCATACCAGAACAAAAAATAAAGCTTAGAATAATTATAGGAATAGAAAAATGTTCATGACTCAAAATATAAAATTCATAATTTCTGGTATCCAATCAAAGGTTGCAAGAAAAGAAGCAAGGAAAGATGGCCGATATGGGGAGACTAGAACTAAAAAAGTGCATTTAGGAAGGATAAACAATGAATATAAATAACTAATAGTATTTTTGTATACTAACATCAGTGATCTAAAATTTAAATAAAAATAATATAAAAATGTGAATCACTTAGGGATAAATCTGATGAAATATGTGAAAAATCTATACAAGGAAAACTGCAAAACACAGCTCAGAGTAATTAAAGAAAATCTAAATAAATAAAGAACTATACCATACTCATATTAAGATGGCAATTTTCTCCAAATTTAAGCATAGATTCAACACAATCCCAACCAAAGTCCCAGCAATTTCTTTTGTAGAAGCTGGCAAACTGAGTTTAAAACTCTTATGGAAATTCAAAGTTCCTAGAATAATTGAGATACTTTTAAAAGAAGAAAAAAGTTAGAGGATTCATACACCTGATTTCAAGATTTATGAGAGAGCGAAAATAATCAAGACAGTGTGGTATTGGCACAAATACAGAAATTTAACTGCATTGATTAGAATAGAGAGTCGAGAAACAGACCCTCATGTATATGGATGACTGGTGTTTGACAAAAGTGCACAGGCAAATCTGTAAAGAAAGGGTAGTGTTTTCAACTAACGGTGCTGGACCAATTGTAATGAAAACAGTACTATTTTCCACTTTGGAAAATAGTTTGGCAGTTTCTTCTAAAGTTAACTCTAGTACAGTATACTTTATCTGTAGTAACAAAACACACCAGTTGTTGCCTTGATGAGAGTGTGGAAGGGAAGTGGGGCAGGGGGAGAGTTTACAGAAGAACATGAGGAAAATTTTGGATGACAGACGAGTACACTATTTTCATTGTGTTGATGGGGACATATATACACATATATACACACACACACACATATATGTTAAAATGTTTCAAATTGTACACTTTATATATGTACCATTTATTGTATATCAATAATACGTTAACGCTGTTTTAAAAAGTCATTTTGCCAAATTGTCTACACAAGTAACAGACAGATTGAAAAAATACCGTATTTCATGTACTACATGTTTTTTGTCCTAAGAATCATCAGAAAACGATGTACAATGAAGGTTTACATGTAGATTTTGTTTTAATAATAGTTTTGATAACAAATTCATCATGGTTTGGGCTTATTATTAAAATAATTGTGACATGAAATGAAAACCAAAGCACTTCAAATTCATTTGTATTTTACTTCCTTTGCCCTATTAAGTCATGCCACTGATGAAAATTCACATTCCTATGAAAGAAGGAGAAATCTAAGGAGAATTATCAGAAATTCAGGTTGGTTCTGGTTTGCAGAAGTCGGCTAAAATAATCTGCACTGGTCATAAATAAATGTTTACTTGTCATCCTAACTAAAATTTTCTCACATCATACTTAAACACAATAGAAATGTTGGGGGGTGGGGTGGGAGAGCTCCCCAAAGCAATTCATCTCCTTATACTTTCAATTTCTTTCATATGGAAATAGAAGAACAAGGAGCAGTTCAGCCTTTTGATCTATCTACTTTCTTGCTAAGCCCAGGATAGACTAAAATATCAAAAAGAGTATCGTGTGCAGCTGATATAAAGGGTCTCTCTTTCCTTGGTGACTGTCTTCTATGGGGCATCTCTGTCTATAGGTCATCACTGATCTTCAAATTGCCGCTTGACATGAGAAGACATCTCATGCTAGAGAAAATCATATTTGTTCCTGAGATGTCCCCTTGAAGGAAAAGTTGGCTTGAATTCATGTATGCATGTAAGAGTTAGCCTTAAAAAGAAAATGGATCCAATTATTGAAACTGCCTCAATTCATTAGAATGTTACCAGGAACCAGTTTTATCTCATCCTGTCCCTTCTTTCACTGTGTTCTATCCAATTCCTCTTCCATTCCTTAGAAATGTCTTAAGCAGAGGCCGAAGCTAAGCAGTCAGGTTTGAAACAGTCTACTGCAGTCCAGTTGAAACCTCTAGTTTCACTTCCCAATTAAATCCTATCTATATCCCCAGAACAAGGCAGACTAGATGTGTGGCCCAAGCCAGTTGGAGTATGCAGATATGTAGCCTACTTTCTCACTCCTCTTCCCACTCAAGCATATTAGAGCATGATGGTGGGCCAGTTGGGTTCTGACATGCCTCCCTGTTCTGACCACCTACCATTCATTCTCTTGGTGAAGGGGGACTTACACCCTAAATAGTGCAAGATGGCCAAAATCATGGCATCTGACACTGGACAGTTGAGATACGCCCAGTCTGGGGGAGGAGGGCATCACTTGCCAAGAGAACCACACTGGGGCTGCACTAGGAAGCAGAGAAAACCCAGCAGGGCCTGTGGGAGGCAGGCTTTGTAATAAAGACTAGAGGGTGGTTTTAACGGGAGTGTGTGATTGGTTTTTTGAATAATTCCAAAGATTGGCAGGGAACTGAAATTCATTAGGTTGAGGACTGTCCAGTGATAGGGGAGCTAGCTGGGTGAGGAGGCTTTTCTGCTGGGTGGAGACATATCTGGTGAGAGCAGGGGAACGCACAACCTAGGCCCATAAAGCTCAAGGATGTCAAGACAACACTTTAATATTGTATCTTAACTTCAGGCTTTACAGTACACTCTTCCCTCCCTGTCCATTTCCAAGTTTAATTTCTCTGGGGCAGAAGTTGGACAAGAAGAATAGGAGACAGCAGGCCTCCTTATAGAACTGGTACCCACTTGGTGATGGTTCTGGATTTTTGGTTTCCTCTGTGATGATGACTCCTGGCCGTGGAGGTCTCAGGGTACCTAGTGTGAATGATTCCCTCAGGTGATATTCACCTTGATCCTCCCTTCAGCAGGATCAGTACACCTTTTCCTGACTGTGCATGTAGATGCTGCTTCCTCTTGCCAGGATAAAACCATGCAGCTTCTTTCTGCATCTTAAAATGCCATGTCACTTCGTGTGAACAGAAACTGCTGAGATCCTCCTCTTCACTCTGAGGTGGGATGGTCCTTCCAATCTCCTTCCCAGGAACAAGGCACCATAGTTTCCACTCTCCCTGCTAGTGCAGGATGGTCTAGCAGGTTTCAATCTTCAGAAATGTCCAGGTAAGAACACGTATCAGCCTCTGCAGTACCCTCAGATTCTCAGGAACACATGTCCAGCTCTTCCAAAGGTCTTTCCATTTCTTTCTACTCCAGGAGCAGCCCCAGGGTTCTTATGCAGTTCACATTTCAACAATCCTCTGGCTGGGGAGTGAGACCTCCACCTCTTTCTTACAAACACCCCTTTTTCTACAAGTGATCCTTGCTTAGCACCGTCCTCCTCATTTGGTGGAGGTTGGAGAGTGAGGCAAACTGTATCCTCTAACACAGAATTTCTGATGGATCTCAGTCCTGCTCCCTCCAACAAGTAGTTGGGTAATCACTTGGTTTAGCCTGGGGAAAGGGGTGTGGTGAAGAGTTTTTGCCCATGGAGGTGGGGAAGCAGAACTCTTATGAGACATGTAAGTGGTGAGAAAGGACCCACTGCAACATTGATGGAGCTCCTTAGAATATGGGATTCTTAGAAACTGCTCATTTTAACCATGGGGTTTTACTGGCCATTCAAGCATTGAAAAAAGAAGTTCTACACAATATCCAGTCTCATAAAATTCATTTTATTTATTTTCAGCCATTAAAGAAAAACATTTTTTTAAGTCTTAGGTAAAAAACAGAAAGTAAAATGAAAAAAAAAACACAACAAACCACAATCATTTATGTCTCCACATTCTATACACCACCACTCTTCACATGTTTAAAAGATTTAAAAGATTTTAGAACGATTCAGTCTTCTGGCCCTTCTCTAATAAACCAAGTTGGAACAAAAGAAATGCACCACTTTTTCTTCTCATAAAGTTAATTTTCATCAAGTAGCCAAAAGAATTTAATGATCAAAATAAATGTTTTAAAAATCACCATATTTTTCTGTGCCACTGAGTTGAATTTGGCTTAGTTCCTCAAACCTTGACAACCTGCTGGATTCTGACCCATGATAAATGCTGAGGAATGTTTAGATGACTGTAATAATGTTCCTGCTTTCGAGGAGCTCACAGTCTAGATCAGGTGACATGAATGTTCCTAGATATTTGCATTAAAACTTGTGTGGAAGAGATTAGCATAGCCAGTGGTATTGTACAGGCACAGGAGCTTGCACAATAAACATTGTCCAGTGAGGGCAGGGGCTTCTTCACAGAGAATTTGGTACCAGAGCAGAATTTAAATGCCAGAAAGGGCATCCTCTGGGTTGAAAAGGCAAAGCTGGAGGCAGATGGAGGTTGTTTCAGCAAAGTTCATAGCCCATGCAAAGGTACCCTGTGTGCTGTGCCCCTGGCTCTATGGCAAGTCTGGCATCTCCATGGAGGTAGGTTTGGGCTGGGCAGGAAGTGACAGGTGAAGACCCTGGGCAATGGCCTGTCATGACACTGTGGAGACTGGATGAAACTTTGTTGGTGATGGAGTATCAATAATATAGCCAGAAGTTGGGGTGTGAAAGCTGTGGAGAAGGGACTGAGAAGGAGCAAAGCATAAGGCAGCAAGAACAGTCCAGAGACTAGCACAAGAGTGCAGAAAAGCGATGATGCGACTGAGAGCCATTCCGTGGCAGGTGATGGAGATGGAATACCCAACTGCACGAGCTTAGATAGGATTTCAGCCTGGGCATCAGCAGGCCAGGGTGGGATGTCGGGATCTAGCTTTCCTCTATCAGGCTGCTCTGTCATTTCTAGGATTTTATTCTCATTCTCATTTCCAGGAAGGATCACTGCCATGAGTACATGAGTCATCTTGAAGAGGAGGTAGCACATGTCTCATACAACAACATTACAAACCAAGAATAATATAGGAACATGGAGAGTAAGGCAGACGGTGGCTAAAGCACCCACCAGATAGTTCATGACCCGAGGGAGGCAAAAGTTTTAAACTTTTCCCAATGCTCAAGGATATTAAAGGAAATATAGCTACTCTGAAATAAAGATTCAAAGAAGAGATAGGAAAAGTATGGTGAGAGATGAAAAAAAAATATTCAAGAAAGAAGTGGAAGAGAAAAAGAAGACATAAATGAAAGTCACATATGTAGCACAAAGGGGACTGGACACTGCTAAAATAACAGATAGTGACTGTTCTAGAAGGTAATGGGATAAATGAGAAGAGGATACACATAGAACATTCCCAAGAGTTAATGCAAGTGGTTAAGAAAGTTGTCACACATATCTAAGCCAGTAGTAATGAAAGGCATGCAAAAGAAAAGAAGGGAGAAGAACAGGGCCAGGCTCAGGCATCGGCAATGCTCTTGAGATAGAGCAGGAAAACTCCCAGAGAATTCACCCACCAGAGTTGTGCAATGCTGTGTTCAGAAGCCATTAAAAGTTAGGTACATTGAAAGTCTGCTGGATCTGTTCAAGGTTAACATTTTTTTCAAAGACACAAAATTATATTTACATGGCACTATTTCCTCTGTATGTTATTGAATATGAAGTACAAGGAAAAGAGCACCATATACAATAGGATCCCATTGTGTGTGTGATTGTACAGGGAGCTCTGTTTGCAGGAAATGCCTGGGTTACCTCCAAGGTGGGATTGGGCATAGGAAAGATGGGACAACGGAATCTTTCCCTGTAAATCTATCTTATTCTCTATAGTGAGTACACATTCATACTATTATATTTCATATTTCATTATATTTTATAATACATGATTATCATATTTTACAATAAAACTAATAAAAATCTAGTGAAAATGGCTGCATGAAAGTAAAATGAGGACATTATTTGCCTCCCCTATTTCTTTATATTGATAAAATACATTTGAAGAATGTCATCATTTTCCTCTTATTGAAAAAATCTGAAGTTATGAAATATTCAGGATCCTTTCTGCCTTGATACCAAGCTATGATAGATTTGGACCATTCATAATGCTTTCTAGCTCAAAAGAGTGATTTAATAAATATGTAAAACACTCATTATTATTAATGAATGCTGAAGGGGGAGATAAATCACTGTGCCTCTGCTTCATAAATAGTGTGGACAGGTAGAAAGAGTAAACGACCCTGAGGGGATCAGGTAAAGTGCAGCATCATGAGAAGGAGCAGACCAGGGCAATGGGCAAGGAGGACCAGGTCGAGTGTCTGAGATGGAGGTGAAGGTAAGCAGAAGCAGGACCAGATACTAGAGACCAAGGGGGAGGAAAGCCAGGGCGACCAGACAGAGCCACTGAACTGGTGTCTGACTATCTAAAGAGGCGTTTAACTAACTAGGGGTAATTCCTTGTTAATCGGCACTGTATTGTAAAAAGGATTGAGCCTTGTTTCTGTGGACTTAGTGGATGGCGACAAAGCTACCATGTGAGGAAAGTCTGCCCTTGGTGACCAGAGGTCTCTGATCAGACTCTTTCCAAAAAGCAACTATCTTCTTCTTTTATTTATTTAATTTTACTTACTCTTAAATTTTTTAGAAGCATATGCCTCACACCCTATCCCTCCCCCACTTTTCCCCATTAACAACATCTTTCATTAGTGTGGTACATTTGTTAAAATTGATGAACACACACTGAAGCATTGCTACAAACCAAGGACTATAGCTTACATTATAGTTTATACTTTGCACAGCACATTTTCATAGGTTTTGGCAAAATGTATAATGGCCTGTATCCATCATTGCAATGTCATTCAGAACAATTCCATTGTCCCAAAAATGTCCCATGTTACACCTATTCTTCCCTCTGCCTCCCTTCAGAACCTCTGATGACCACTGCCTTTATATCAATGTTACAAATTCTTCCATTGCTAGAATAATAATAATTCTACTTTAGTCCATAGTTGCATTCCCCCCTTATGTTTGTACATTCCTCAATCTTGAGGATTTTAGTATGGTGATGCCCACTCTGTTTCTGATTGAGAGGGGGCTTAGATCCCATGGGGCAGATGGATGGAATTGTCTTGCTTGCAGTTATAGATATTCTCTGTTTTTTGGGATGGGCATTGTCCATCATCATCCTAGGTGAATCCAACAAACTGGAGAGTAGGTGTTGGCTTCAAGTCTGCTGAGATTGATGGCTCAACCAGCATGTGAACAGATCAAAGATTTAAGTTTCAGTGACATATATTTAAAGAGTATTGTGCAACTTATAGGTTCAAATAAAAGGGGCAGAAGAGCCATGTATAAGGAAATTATAAATGAGTCTAACTGTATTACATTGGGAACATATATTCCAAGGTAAGGCCCACTGACAGGATGCCAAATTCCTGAGATGGTCTGCTCTGCCTATAGTGTCTAAATGTCTCTAAAGCCCTCAGGGCCCCCCTGTTTGAGGTGCTGTTTATTGTGCCAGTCAGTGAGATCTTGCTGAAACGTGCATAAGTGTAGCCTCTGGAATGACCTCCCAGTTCACTTGGAAATCTCTTAGCCATAAAAACTTATTTGTATTTAATATTTCCCCCTTTTGGTCAAGGTCTTTTTCCAAATGCATCGCTAGTTTGCCCAGCTTTTTTTTTTTAAGGAATTTCATTGAACAATTTTGCAAAAATGAGTAAAATAGCAAGATGGAAACTTGTTGCTCAATTTATCCAGAAGGAGCCACTTGTTCCCAAACATTGAGGGAAGTCATGACTTTTTCACCCATCACGCAACCGATCACTGTCTTGTTTGCCTCTCATTGCCACTCAGGCAACGGGTCTGTCGGATGTCCCTTTCCATCACGGGTGGCCATGTTGCTGGGCTCTGCTTTTCACCACTTCTACCACCTCTGCTCCAAAGCAGATTTCGGTTGTGTTTCTCCCACTCACTGAAATAATTTTGGAGAGGGAGTTGTGGTAAAGCCTGCACCCATAGACACAGGAAACTTACACATATGTGATTTTCTCAACACTGAATATCAAGCACAAATGCTGTAGGTTGTACAGGATCATTTTAATTTGCTAATTTAAAAATAGAACATTTTGAAAGCTAAAACAAATTGTCAAAAATGCACCTTTAGATTTTATATGCAAGGTATATATTTTAAAATATTAACAACTCATAGCCTTATTTGATACCATCTGATTTTTATTAGGATTTGGGAATCATACCTATGATGCAAATTTTACAAACTTTTGGAAAAACGTTCATATTGAAAATATAGGGGAAATTAGAGAAGGACTGAATGAATTCTGAGTGTGTTTCTGAAATATTCTTAATATATTATACTAACTTGTCTTATATGTTTCTCATATCTGTAATATTGATTATAACATTAGCAAAACTACTCAATTTTTAGTTAACACATCCAAACAGTTGTCTAATTCCACCTTTGGAGTCTTCACATAGAATACTTAGTTATTTAAAAATGGGATCATAATTTACATTTTGCAAAATGTACAGAATTTAAGTGTGTAGTTTTGACAAATGTGTACAATGGACACCCTTATCAAGATCCAGAACATGTCCTCCCTAAAGGGAGCTCCAGGAACTGGGAAAACTTCCCAGTCAATGACACCCACTTCCCCTACCCTGTAAGATAATAGTAGCAGCTAATGTGGTTTATGCTGTATGGAGTTACCAGCACAATTCCTGGGTATAGCAATCCTTGAGTTATGTGTGTTGAGGCAGTCACTGTGATAATAATGAACACAACAGATTTGGTAAATATGAGGAGAGAGGGAGAGTGCTCAGCAAGTTAAGAAAGCATCAACATCATTTGTGAAATGGATTATATTATGCTGATTTCCATCTCTTTCTAAAGAAAGGACCTGCTGAATACATGTTGCATTTTTTGTTCTCTTATGATAAACCTCGGGACACTTGTTAAAGCAGACCATAGAAATACTTTACAAGTAAATAGCTCTTAAAATCCTTTTGGCTTTGGAAAGTTTTTATTATTTTAAGGCCACCTCTGAAGGAGAGAACCCATGTCATCCAACACAGGAGGGATCTCCTGACGTTAGGGAGTTACAGGATAGTAGTTGTGCTTTCTAAAAATCTTCATGGAGGAATCACCATATATTTCAAGTTTGGGCTGATGGTAAGTAGTCACACAGCACCCTGGTAATCTATGGGGCCAAAGACAAAGGAAGAAACTAAAGAAGTGCAGGACCATTGTGTGTGTGTGGGGGAGAGTGTTCCTTAAAGAGGCAATTAAATAAAATGATAATTTCCAAGGTCATTACTGCTAAAATACACTAGGAATCTCTTTCTTTAGAAATTATCCTCAAACTAGGGTTATTCATAAATTTTATTTTAATGGGTTGTTCAATTTTTCACTTTAGTATAAGAGCTGAAGGCTTCATTGTCAAAAGGAATATAAGTTCTAGTGTTAGATATTTTCTGTTTAATGATCATCCAAACTCTTGTTTTGAAATGTCTAAGATTTAGATGCTAATTCTAAAATCTGCTTTTAATGGTCTTTTTTTCCTTAGTAAAAATCTCAACAGGAAACATCTCTAGTCACTGAAAAGAAAGAATCTGTGGAACAATTTTCCTAGATTTGATAATAAAGTGCAGGAGGAGTATTTCTAAAAAATTTCTACTAACCTAAGACAATTTGAATAATAATGTGATCACAAAATGAAAATGCAAAAGAGAACTCAGAATTGCTAATTATAAATGGGTATATGTTAAGGGAAATATTATTCATTAGCTTCACATTTGGTTATTTGAAAAATAGTCTTAAAAATGTATATTTTCTCCCATTTACTTTCATGATAAAGGCCTTCAATGCAAAAAAATTTTTAATTTTGATGAAGTCCTATTTATCTATTTTTTTCTTTTGCTGCTTGTGTTTTGGGTATAAAGTCTAAGAAACCATTGCCTACCACAAGAACCTGAAGATGTTTCCTTATGTTTTCTTCTAGGATTTTGATAGTTCTGACTCTTATATTTAAGTCTTTGATCCATTTTGAGTTGATTTTTGTATAAGATGAGAGTTAGGGAGATTGCCTTCATTTTTTTTTTTTAACAAATGGAGATCCAGTTTTCTGCAGCATTTGTTGCAGAGACTATACTTTCCCAGTTGAGTGGACTTGGCACCCTTGACAAAAATTATTTGGCCATAAATGTGAAGATTGATTTTTTTTTTTTCCAGTTTAAATGGATACTTTTATTGTTTGTTTATAGATCATCAACTTTGCACCCTCCCTACCTGCAACTGGAATTTCATCCTGTTTCCATGCAGAGTAGTGAAACGGTGACAAAGCTAAAGAATAAACTACTTCAAAAAGAGAACTAGACTAACACAACTCACTTTATTTTAGCAGGCAAAATATATACACACTAGAAAGCCACAATGGTTTAGTCACTAAGAAATTCAAATTGGATTGTGAAGAATGTAGGCAAATCCAGGGTACAGTAAAGATGAGACGCTGTGCAGCTGTTTAAGTGTTCCCGGCACTGCATTTATTGGCCACTAACTGAATCATGATGTGGAGGGAGATGTTAGCTAATGCCAAGAGGCGAAGCAGAAAGCACTAAGCTGTCTTAGGGGCTATGCACAGGAACCAAAAGGCAGGAAGCACTAAATACTGCTGAGAGCATCCACCCCAGGAAGGACTTTACCTTCCAGGAGCTCTAGACTGGCACCACCCCCAGTACTGACATGGCTGACTTTATCCTCTGTGTTCCATTTGGCACAGCAAGTGGCAGTGTCTCCACCACCTATGATGGTGATGCAGCCTCTGGAAGTGGCTTTCACCACCTCATCCATGAAAGCTTTGGTTTTCTGTGTCTGCTTGTCTCCCTTTGTTGGGTCGCCCAGCTGCGTCAGCTCACCGCACCACGTGGGCTGGCTTGCCTTCACCAGGAGGCCCCGGGAAGCGAACCTGGGGCCTCCCATATGGTAAACAGGAGCCCTGTCGATTGAGCCACACCCGCTTCCCAGTGAAGATTGATTTCTGAGCTCTCAGTTTAATTCCCTTGGTCTATGTCTGTATTTGTGCTGAAACCATGCTGTTTTGATTACTGTGGCTTTGTAATGAGTTTTAAAATTGAGACACGTGAGTTCTCCAACTTCATTCTTCTTTTACAAGATGACTGTGGCTATTTGGGGCCCCTTGTCCTTATATTTAATGATTGGCTTTTCCACTTCTGCAAAAAAGGCTGTTGAAATTTTTATTGAGATTGCATTGAATCTATAAATTGCTTTGGGTAGAAGTGACATCTTAACAATACTTAGTCTTCCTATCAATGAACACAAAATATCCTTCCATTTATTTAGGTCTTCTTTGATTTCTTTTAGCAATGGTTTGTAGTTTTCTGTATACTAGTCCTTTTCATCCTTCTCCTATGGCTCTTTGAAGCTGTGTTTTGTTTACTTGCCACTTCCCAGTAAATGCAGCCCTTTAAATGCTATCCATAGTTTCGAAGAAAGATCTTTAAGACTCTTCTGCTACTTTTTCCCTGGGTGGGTTGGAACACTGGCCACCCTCCAAGTGGGACACCATAGCAAATCTGAAGTAGCTACTCAAAAGCAGTGATCAGCTATCAGACTGCTCACTCTTGGATATTGGGAAAGTAGTTCTTTATTCAACATTTTTTTATGTTTGTACTGTTTGAGAAGAAACATTTCAGTGAAGAACAATATGAATGCTGGGTGTTTATTATGAGGGTGTTCATTAATGGTAGTTGTAAACAATGGCAGTCTTAGTCATTTCAGGAATCTTGTCCTGGGTGGCCCTCAAATTTGAGGCAAAGTCAATATCAGCTAATCACAAAGAGGTTTTTTGGGAAAAAAATTGCTCATTTACAAGTGCCACAACTCTATAAAGTTAGAGTCCCTTAATCCACTAATATATTTACCTACGTTTCTCGATCTATCCCCATCCCAAAGTTATAAAATAGGCCACCAGACAGTTCCATACATAATCCTACATTGATAGTTAAAAGTACATGAAGAACAGAACATGGAGCTCTGCCATTCTCTACAATGTTGTCATTTGGCTTAGCTCTGGCTGTTTAAAAGATTAAGCCACCTTTTGAAAAATGCAGCAGTGTGAGATTATCTCCTTTTCTTAGGGAAGAGTCAAGCAAAATTCCAATACATGAAAAGTTTGGACAAACCAAATATAACAGCAGCATTGACATTTCATATAATGTCCCAGGTGTCCAAGAAGATCTCTCTGTTCTCCAAGGAAACTCCTTAGGTACAGAGAGGCTTTGTTACCATCTGTGAATTGAACACCAGTGCTCTCCTTAGGTGTGTGGAATAAGAAGGAAGTCACCATGCTTCCCTTCTATCAACTTTTAAGAAGGACCCACTTGTGCTCGTAAGAGAATAACTTTTCTTAACAAATCATGTTATGTGAGGGACAGTTTAACCATTTTAACCGAGATTGTCAAATTTATTTGGATAGTGTTTTGCAAAGTACTTTCTAGTGATTTTTAAATTATATTTTGATGGCAATATCCCTCTTTTCATTTCTTATTTTGTATATTGTGATTTTTCCCAGTTTTCTTAATCAAATTGACTAGTGGATTGTCTGTTTTTAATTTTTTTCAAACCCCATGATTTTTTTAATTAGGTCTATTTTTTTAATATTCTCTACTTCATTAATTTTTAGTTTTGTTTTTTGTTATTTTCTTTCTCACACTTTTTTCCCTTTTGATTTATTTTGTCATCTGGATCTAATGTTTTGAACTAGAAATTGCATTCAGTTATTTTAGTTCTTTCAGTTTTAAGGATAAAAGTAATTAGTGCTATGAATCACTACTTTCTGTGCTTTCAATATCATTGGTTTTTAAAAAATTCTGTAATTTCAGTTTGTATTTCCTCTTTCACATGAGGGCTGTTCATCATAAGATTTTATCATTTTCAGGTGGAAGGATCTTTCTTTTTTTCTGTTTTATTAGCAATACCTACTTTTATTGCGTTGTTTCATTGCAGATCAGAATTTGATGATGTTTTCTAAAATGTGATTAACATGTCATTAATTTTTGTGACTATTCCATGGGAATTTGAGAAGTAAGTCTATCCTCTTAGGTCTACATATCTCCATAAGATGTACTATATTGATGATATTTGTTTAGGTTGTGGTGTAGTAATCTCTTCTATTATTAGTGTGCTTCTATCCATGTTTCCCTCTATCTCCTGTAGTTTCTGATTCATAAATGTGTTTGCTGTATTATTTGGTGCATAAATATTCATAAGCATTAATCATTTTTTATAAAGTGTAATTTCAGCATGAAAAAGTGCCCTTATTTGTTACATTTATTGCTTTTTGGTTCAAATTGTATTCTGCCTGATATGAGAATAACTCTCTGCTCTCTTTTAATTTGCAGTTATTTTGTATATTTTCCCTCATTCTTGATATTTAGCCTTTCTAAGTAAATTTTTTTACTTGAGTCTCTTATATCCAACATATAGTGAGGTCTTTCTTTATGGACCAAATTGAAAATCTTTTTATTTTCATTTTAATATGTGAACTAAGCTCAATATTGATTTGAGTGACTGGCATATTTCATCTCAAATCTATCATAATTGTTTATAATTTTTCATATTTTGTCATATTTGCTATGGTCTTTCTCTACCAAATGTAGTTAATTTTATATTTTAAGTCCATTTCTCTTCTGATTCTAGTCAATTCTCTTCATTTCTTCCTCATTTTTTGGTCCATTTCTGTATAAAATAGATATAATTTCATTTTGAGTGTTGTCTTATCGTTTTATTCTGCTCATGGTTGATTTTGTGAATAAAATTTCATCAATGTTTTGGGTCAAATTTTGTTATTTATTACTTTGCAAAAACTTTGTATGGATTGGGTAATCTTTTACTTGTTAATTTTTGTAGCTTTGTGAAGTTTATAGTGTAGGAACTGTGAATTCTGTTATAGTCTTCTGAAGTCTGCTGATTTTTTTATTGATTGTACTCTTTAGTGCAAGCTTGAATCTCAGCTTGCTTCTTTTACGTTTTGCTGAGGTGCTTAGATTCTGCTACAATTATGCATACTTTAGTGATCTTTCAGAGATTTGGGAAGAGTTTATATGCAGAATTTGGGTCTCCAGTTCTCTGGGTAACTCCTTTCTTAGATTTCCTACTTTCCAAATTCTACCCTCTGATTCTTCAGATCAGAAAGATTTCATATTTTCTCTCATAGGTTTAGCTATCCTATATGGTTCTAAATGAGACCTGCCCATTAGCCATCAGCCATAATAAACTCCTGGAGAACTCATTCTTTGCCACTCCCTTATTCCAGTTGCTGACTCCTTTTTTCCAATTTCTTCTCCTTGCTTTTGTTCATTCTCCAGTGCCTTCAGATCATTGCTTTTTATAATTTGTACAGAATGTTTAGTTGTTATTTGCCTGAGGATCAGATCTGTAGCAGCTTACTCAGTCATTATGGGAAGTAGCATGTAATATAGTATTATGTTGAAATAGGAGTAGGATTGATTGATAATGTGAGTCAAAAGAAAAAGCTGAAATGAGATGGTTTGTTCTTTAGGATTAATTTTAGTCAGCTCACCAAAATTAGATATTCTGGCCCATCCACCAGGATGCAGAAAATATGCAATTATAAAAAATATCTTTTGTAATTTCATTTATTACATAAAGCCATAACATCATAGTACAAGGCTTGGTAGGGAATTTAAGGGTCATGCAATATACCTGAAAGTGGTAATCAGTGAAATGCCTCAAAAAAAAATTCTCCTTTCTCTATGTCTTTGACTTAAACCTGTTTTTTCTATTATTTTTTGTTAGTTCTTGTCTATTTCTTTCCTTTTTATTCTATTGCTGCTGTGAGTACTAAAGAGAAGTCATATTATTAGGTAAACTGGTGACTTTTAGACAACTTGAGTGAAAGACTTCTGAAAGAATAAAATTGAATACGTCAGAAACTGAGGCTCTCACAGTGGATGGGAAGAGTCAGTGGCTTAAGCATTTTAATTAATGGCACTAGAGTGACTCTACTTCTTGGGTGAATGTAATTATTCAAGCTTATTTTTTATTAGATAGAACCAATTATTATGCATATTTATTGAATTGTGACTCAATAGTAGGAAAATGGTATACATAGAAAGTATAAAAACTTGCAAGATGCAATTTGTGCTCTTGAAGAATTTATAGAAAATATAGTAGACCATGGGGTCAACTCATGATTTGTTTCGCATGACCAAAGATTTGACAGATTTGATAAAAGTTCTACTTTGTATTGCATTCTTTTGTTTTCTCATGCCCTTATGAACATGCAACCATGAAGTGGTATTTTTATGATTTATAATTCCTTTTGCCTTCTAGATCATTTTTTCAGAATATTCGATCCAGTTAAAAGATGCTAATCTCATAAGAAACCCTCAGTAGCAGGTGTCTCATTGACACATACACATCTATTCAAAGGAGGAAAAGAGACACTTGCCACTATTGCATCAGACTCTAGAGAGCATTTTAGAATATTTATAAAGATCCAGAAATAATCTTCACTCAGAAGACTTATAGGTCTGGCAAGGAAAATAAAGAGGATTAGGCCACTTGCCAAATGCCAACTGAATACACCATTTATGATCTCTGAGCTTTATCTCTAAAAGTGATAATAAAGCCATTAGCCACCGATATCACACTTTTAAGAAGGCAAAAAAAATACTGCCTGCCACAATTTGTGAATTCAAAAGTACATTTTTTTACATTCCAATTTGTGGTTTCATTGTGTGAACATTTTCTTATCATTTAAAAGAAAGTTAGGAAGACTTCAGTATCAGTAGAGAATTGGAAGAACCATTGCTCCTGGTTACAACAAGAAAAATGTTGTACAAATTAACGAAATGTCTTGAATCCATTAGAGACCTGAGTTGCCAAGACAACAAATAATCTAAAATATGGGTAGAGACAGGTGCCTGTGGGGAGAACAGAGTCTGAGTATATGCTTATCTAGGAAAGACATCACAGATTACTATATTATCTGATAGTCAGGTCATGTTGACAACATGCAGGATCAAACAGGTAATTCAGCAGAGCAACAGATGCTTTAAGAATATATCTAATGGAAATGTGAGAAATTAAAAAAACAAACATAATTACAGAAATGAAGAATGCTATCAATGGGCTCATGAGTAGACAACACAGCTGGAGAAAGAATCAGTGAACTTGAAGGTAGGCCATTAGAAATTACTCAAACTGATACATGAAGAAAAAAAGCTTTTTAAAAACTCACAAAAAAGAATATCCAAGAGCTGTGAAACAATATCAAAACAGTCAAACATGTACATGATTAGACCCCAAAATGAGAAGAAAGAAAGAATGGGGAAGAAGAAATATATGAAGACATAATGGCTAAGAACTTTCCAAAATTAGTGACACCAAACAACAGATCTAAGAATTTCAGAGAATGCAAAGTGGGACAATTAAAAAAAAAAATCTAGACCCCAAACAAAATAAAACAGAAACATGTTGTCATTTCATATTAAAACTGCTGAAAACTAAGTCAAAACTACAATGAGATATCATTTCACACCTATCAGAATGGCCACTATTAAAAAGACAGAGAACTACAAGTGTTGGAGAGGATGTGGAGAGATAGGAACACTTCTTCACTGTTGGTGGGAAAGCAGAATGGAACAGCCACTATGGAAGACTGTTTGGCAGTTCCTAAAGAAGTTGAATATAGACTTGCCACATGACCCAGCAATACCACTACTGGGTATATACACAGAAGAACTGAGAGCTGTGACACGAACAGACATCTGCATACTGATGTTCATAGCAACATTATTCACCATTGCCAAAAGTTGGAAACAACCCAGGTGTCCATCAACCAATGAATGGATAAACAAACTGTGGTCTATTCACATGATGGAATATTATGCAGCAGTAAGAAGAAATGAAGCCGTAAAGCATATGACAACATGGATGAACCTGGAGGACATTATGCTGAGCAAAGCAAGCCAGACACAAAAGGACAAATACTGTATGAATGCGTAACTATGAACCAAATATATTGTGTAACATATAGTTTGATTCAAAAAATTTTTTATATGTATCCAGTACATTTAATTGAGAAATGTATATATTTATTCATCTGTGTTTACTTTTTAGTTTTTAATTGTTTATATTTTCAATTATTGAATGTACAAAATAAAGTAAAAAAAAAAAAAACTGCTGAAAACTAAAGACAGAGAAATTATTGAGGACAGCTGGCAAGGGAGTGGGAAACTACTTTACCTAAAGAAGAACAGAATAAGAATTACAGCAAGCTCCTTGTCAGAAACTATGCAAGGAAAATCAGGCAATGGAATAATATCTTAAAAACACTGAAAGAAAAGGAAATTGTCAACCCAGAATCTATACTCAGTGAAAATATCTTTCAAATAAATATTTTTCAGACAAAATCTGAGGTAATTCATTGTCAGCATACTATCTCCATAAAAAATGTTAAAATAAATTCTTTGGGCAGAAGGAATATGAGATATGTGAGAAATGTATAGGGAGTGGATGTGGCTCAAGCGGTTGTGCTCCTACCTCCCACATGGGAGGTCCTGGGTTTGCTTTCTGGTGCCTTCCAAAAAAACAAAAACAAAAAACAAGCAAAACAAACAAACAAACAAACAAACAGAAAAACAGCTCAGGGAAGCCAATATGGCTCAGTGGTTGAGCACCAGCTTCCCACAAACGAGGTCCAGGGTTTAATCCCTGGCTCACAGTACCTCAAAAAAAAAAAGGAAAGAAATGTATATTCACATTCAAAATGGAATAGATAAAAGTTAAGTAAACCTTTTTTCCTTTATTTTTATATGCTTAAAAGGTAACACACATTATAAATCAATAATAGTAAAAATATATTGGGTATTTATAACATGCCAAATTAAAATGTATGGCAATATTGAACAAAAGATGGTAGGAAGGAATGGGAAATGAACTGTTATAAGTTTTTTACACTACACATGAAGCAGAATAATATTTGATCATGGACTCAAATCATTTAAATATGTACATTTCAAACCTGAGGGCAAACATATAATTTTGAGGTTTAAGTTAAAATAATATTAGTCAATAAAGGAGATGAAATGAGATGCTCGATTAAATCCAGGGAAAGCAGAAAAAAAAAAAAGGAAACAATCTTTGTTCCTTTGTTCCTACAACCATTTTTTCCCAACAAAAATGGGAAAAAACGGAGAAAACATATCCAGATGAAAGATTTTAGTCCTACCCTGTCAATAACAGCTTTGAATGTGAAATTTTGAAACCATTATTTAAAAATGGAGATCATCGGATTGCATAAAATCTATTTTTAAATATCTCTAACAGTCACTTTAATGCAAAGACAGGTTAAACTTTAGTCTGGAAAAAGATATACAATGCAAACACCAAAGAAAATTAAAATGACTGTGTTAATTACAGACAAGATTGACTTCAGAACAAAGAATATTATCAGAGACATAGAGGATTTTTCCATAATGATAAAGGGGTCAATTCTCCAAGAAGAGGTAATAGTGATAAATGTATATGCATTCCACACTGAGCTTCAAAATACATGAGACAGAAACTGATATATCTAAAAAGAAAAATAAGGATTACAGTTGATGATTCCAATACTACCCATTTAATAATTGAATAAATTTGTTTCATTCTTTTCATTAAGGCAAATCATTATACAATTACTGCCCAATTGCCTTTCTGCAATGGCTATTAGAAACCTATGCAATAAGCTGCATTTCAATTTTCATATATCTGTAATATCAGAGGACCGAATATACTTACTTGCTAACCCTGCACTACTATTTGTCTTATTTCTATATTCTCCCTAACTGATTCTTATTGATTTTTATGCCTATATCTACATCTCAGTTTTAAAGTATGATCCTTAAACACTTCTAAAATCCATTGTAAAAGTAATTAATAAAACTTACTTGATATTTATTCATTTTCTGCTGCTCTTCAGAGAGTGAGGAGAAATGTACAGATTCAGCAAGCCTAACTTTTTATAAGGGTATCTTAGTCTAATAAAGAGCATCTATAAAACACCTGCTGCTAATATGCCTAATGACGAGAGAGTGAATGCTTTCCTTGTACAATGAGGAACAAGAAAAGGATGTCTGCTCTCACCACTTTGACTCAGTGCTTGCAATGTGCCTAGGGCCTTGGTACTGCACAATGCCCATGCTATGCCTAGTGCTCATCTATGCCAAGGATCCAGCTGCAATCCCTCCTGGAAACACAACAGATTTAAAAAAGGCAATAATAATATTAAAAACTCCTACAAATAGCAGTAAACCACAATACAACTTTAAAGTTAAGCATTCTCATCAATGTGTCCCATTTTTCCTTGTTAAAGCAAGCATTAGCCCACCATATTGTTCTGACTCTAGAATGAGCACTGGTCTGATTAGAACCTAGAGTGTAGTCAAGGTGGATGTGTGACCGCCTGTCAATAATGCTATTCCTAGCTGATGTGGGGATAATGCAATATCTGTATGCATGGAGGGGTCCACACTTTGAATAAAATATGGCCCAAACTAAAGCTACTTTGATTTCCAAGCTTTAGAATTAGCTATGTCAACATACCCGATGTCTTTCGCTGGCTCCAAGAGCATTAAGAGGTTGATTATTTAACTATATTACTATAGGCAGGTTTATTTTCACTCAGCATTATGTAACTTTTTTTTCTTTACTAATAATCATAATTAGCCAATTGCAGAATGAGTTCTTAGCTAGAGCAGGATAAAACAGTGGACCAGTTCCTGGAGTGATGTTGTGGCAAAACTCCTGTGCTAGGGCGTCTCTCGCCAAGGGCATCTGATGTGGTTACTGAAGCTCAACTCAGCCCTGCTGTGGGGAAGGAAGAGGAGGTAAGGCCAGAGCTCTTTAACTTTTCTTCAGCAGATCAGCCCTGCATTATCTGCTTTACTGGTCAGAAAGATTTAATTCAAATGGTGTGTCCTGTAAAAACAAGAAGAAGTTTGAAAAACACTGAACAGGGTATAAGACCTTTATGAATTTTGAATTCTATAATCTTATAATTAACCAGCTACAAGAGTGTAATTATCCAATAATGCACAATAGGCATTTCTAAATTAAAATTGAAAAGGAGTAATCTCAATTAATATTTCTAACTAATTCTCACAAACCGAAATAAGTTTGGAATAATTTTCAGTTTTTTTAAATTATCCAAATACTATATTTACCTTCTAATTTTCTAGTTTCCCCTATAGGATGTTATTTATAGAATAAACATGAAGAGATGGTAACAGTTACAGATTTAATACAGCTTTGATATCAGAAACACAGAAAGTAGAAGTACTTTACAGCTATTGGACAGATTCATACCATTTATAGACACATATTCTATAGCCCCTCCATGGAATGAAAGAAGACTTGGTCTTGCAAATGAAACTCAAATAAAATGCTTTTATTTAATATCCGATTTAACATTTTTTTACTAGTAACCCCATAAAGCTATTTAAAATCCATGAGAAATACAGATATTTCATGTCAGTGTCTATGCAGTTTTCTAAAATGTTGCAATCTATGCAAAGATGTCTAAACAATTGCCATTTGGGCAAAATTTTCATACTTTATGTGGTTAGAAGCTCCAATGACTTCTTGACAGTGCAGTCTATGATCAGAAATAACTATAAAACTTTGATACTTTATGTGGTTAGAAGTTCCAATAATTTCTTTACAGTGCAGTCCATGATTAGAAATGACTTCATAGACACTTGGGGAATCCCTGAGGTCTCCCAATCCTCACCTTCCAATTTTATTCAGGACTAGAGAAAAACTAAAATAATTTAGACCTCTCTGAAATCCAGAAGTTTGTGTTGCATTTCCAGACTGGATAAGCAGTAGTTTATTTCCACTGATAGCAAGGAAAATATCAGAGGACGGTAAAAGTTAAACATGTAGGATTCATTTCCAGTGCTTTGATTTGATTGGCCCTATACATGCACAATGAGTATCACATTTTTTAGCACAAACAAGATGCAAGCACAAGGCAAGGCTTGTAAACGCTAGCTAAGACCATAAAAGACATACATCTCAACCAGAATGCAATCCGTGGGTTAACTGCCAAAGGAGAGGTCAGCCAGAGATTGCTTCTCAGAGATGAGAGTTTATAAAGAATCTGTTTCCAAATATGTGAAGTTGTTTCCCATATATTGTCTCATTGTCTCCCAACATCCCTGTGACATGTAAGAACCAACTGTTGGCCAAGGCTTAGACTCTGCAAAGTAGAGTGACAAGCTGTCCATGCCAAGCACCCTGCACGGTGCCCCCCAGGTGTTAACAAGAAGGTCGGAGGGAATCAAGTTAGAGGAATTA
>JAQZBX010022572.1:0-10473 GCA_029593785.1 Cabassous unicinctus
AAAAAACACTCATGAAAAAGTAAAAACAAAAATGGTTTAAAGGAAAAAAAATATACACAGAAAACAAAAAACATTTTAACATAAATTTTAACATGCCATGAAATTAGAATACAACTTAGAAGCTCATATTTTTAACTTTTGGTTCTCCTACTCTCTATATATTCTGAATTAAAACATAAATAATTACAAATATTCCATATTTATACTTTGGGTAGAACTATTTTAATGTGGATTCTCACTTGAAAGAGAAACTATTTAATAAAAAGATTTCTACCTAAGAGCCAGCTGTTATGGAGTTTTTATTCTACATGCAAAACACTAACACCTGAACACAGCTCTCAAATGATGGCACATGGGCAGTGCCCTACTATTCGGTAATATACAAACACTTCAACCATCACAATCCATACTTTCTTTTTAGGGAGGCATGAGTATTTTGAAATTATATAACTATTATGATTTTGTAATTACTAAACACTACTTAGCAATTTGTATCTTGAACAAGTAATATCTCCCTTACTGTATCCTGGATATTGAAAGTTACTCTAGGTCCAGGAGATGCTGCATCCACACGGATTTCTGGTAGCTCCTCAGTTTCTCCTACTCGGGAACTGTAAATAAAATATAAAGTAATAAAACACTAGTATTCTAAGGCTTTTTTTTAAAAAAAATTCCCTATACTTCGTGAAAGTCTGATTAATGACATTAATATTCTATTTCTAAATATTTACCTTATCCAAATATTTAACATTAGGCATTCTATTTTTCAATCTTTAGCAACCCATAAAAAAGACATGTTTTGATTGACACAAAATTTTCTACAACTAAACCACATTAAAAAATTCATATTTCTTACTTTATACTGCTGATCTACTAGTGACACAATAGATATTTCAATAATACATAAAATTTCCATTTTTGTCATATGCTAAATGTGTATGTGTAATCATACCTTTTCCTTACTAATAAATTCAGAGCAGCAGCTATTAGTATGCACATCTTCATTTCTTCAGAGAGTCTATAAGTTCATACATAAAACTTCTCTAAATAGGAATGTACTTTATTACTAAAAAGTACACACTGCACAAACTGCACTGTGGTATAAACGTGTTACAGGAATTCCTCAGCCTTCTTAGTTTGATAGTATCCACTACTACTGATTAAGAGTTTAATTAATAAGGTCCATTTTTTGCTATCTTAATGTTATAATTTCCCTAATTAGAACACAGTAAACAGGGGTGGACCTTGATAGAGGATTCAGTGATTTTATTACTTGTTTCATTGGTTAAACTAAACATTACCTTGCCCTTTCCATTCGTTTAAGAGGTGGTCTTCCAGAAGCAGAAATGCTTTTCGATCGGCTATAACTTGGTTTGTAACCCAAGCCCCACTTATCTTTTAGGGAAGCAGCCTAATAAAATGGAAAAAAAGGGTTGACTTTAGGTAATTGTTTATTGTTATAAAATCTAACTCCACATAAACAAAAACTTCTACTATTAAAGTTAGTTTGTTTCCCCAAGGTCAATAACAAGTTACTTCAAATTGTGACTTGCAATGCCACTTAACAATATGGATGGATCAAATTAGAGCAGGAAACAGCTACTATTTAGTCCTAAGGTCAATTGGGAGGGCTGTGCAATGAAAATAAGAGTCACTGGCTGGGTTGAGAAAAAAGAGAAAAGGAGAAAAGATAAAGATTGGACATGGGGAATGGGATGGGGGACAGAGAAACAGGTAAGAAGAAAGGAAAAGATAAAAAAAAAAAAACCCAGAAAAAAATGAGAATTAAAGGTAAAGGAAAGAGTTGAGAAGGAGGAGGAAAGTGAGAAACTCAGTGAGTGGGGAAGAGAGACTGGTCATCTCAGAAGATTTCACAGAGCTTCCATTTCAGCTAGAGACCAAAAATCAAGTATGACTTCATGAAAGGCAGACAAAACATGGTGGTTAAGGGCAGAGACTACAGAGTCCCACTACCTGGGTTTTTATCCTTGCTCCACTTAAATGATTGGCTGTATGACCTTGATCAAATTACTTGATCTCTCTGTGCCTCAGTTTCCTCATCTTTCAAATGGGGGGAAATAATACAAGCTACCTCAAAGAGATGCTATGAGGATTTAATGGGGTTGTTATATGTAAGGTGTTTAAAACAGAGCCTGGTATACAGTAAATGATATTTACAAATCAGGTGGCAGTATTATGGGCATCTGATAAATAAGTTTAACAAAGTAAAAAAAAATTTACAGAGTAGTATATATTAATAAAATTCTTCTAAATATTTACTCACTCGCATACTGGACCTCCGTAATTTTTTACGAACATCTCTTCGAATGTCATTCACAGCAACAGACTCCAACTGTTGGTAACGCTGAATTTCCTGGTTTATGGTTCCTTCACTTGCACCCAATTTTCTGGATGGAAAACAAACATGGCAATTAGCATAAAGAAGTAACAATATAAGAATGACTTTTACTTACTCCTTCTTAATGCTTTCACATATCAGAATACCAAATATGTATGGAGAGGGCAAAACCTTCCATACAATTAAAACTCCTATATCAGGCAAACTGTAAAAAGCCCTCTCTATAGTTCAAGGAAATGGTTCTTACACTTCTGCATTAAGAGCCTCTATGACAATTTCATGAAAGCTATGGCCCTACTTTGTGGAAAATGTACATTTTAAAAATTCCAAAACAATAAAAATAAAGTAAAATAAAAAATATAAAAATTCCACATATAATTTAAATCTCAGGTAAATATTTTGGAGGAAGAAGTGTATTTTGCTTCAAGTCCTTTTTCTCCCATGAGAAGGAAATTCCAACTGTAATGTAAGTCAACAGAAAAATGTGAATCACTATACAGTAATTAATTTACAGAAAAGATTTTTTTTTTTTTTAGGAGGTAATAGAGATTAAACCCAGGACATGGGAAGCAGACACTCAACGACTGAGCTACATCTGCTCCCTTACAGACATGTTTTTAGGCAATACCTTTCATAATGTAAAATCCAGGTAATTGTATAAAATTCTTGAATGCAAAAAATACAGGTGCAGGTGTTTGAAGACTAGAAAAGATGAGGCATGAGCGTCACATTTTCGGAAAACACAAAAACTTCAAAGTTTGGCCAGAAGAACAGTTTTACTCATAGAGCAAAATTTACTTAAGTTAGTCACTACTATCCAACAGGCAACAGATACCGAAAAAAAATTCTACCACCTACACCTCTCTCGACTCATCCACACCTTCACCTTAGTTTTAGAGAACTGTTAATACAGGCTGGCAAAAAAAGAAAAAAAAAAGCATTAACTTTTTAATTAAGACACATGCAAGTTCAAATTTTAATTCTTTAACTTCGAGCTCATCTATAAGGTTTGGATAATGCCACCTAACCTCACAGATACGTTGTGAGGATTGAGGTAGAATACTTAAAAATTAAGAATAGGTACTGTAATAAGTGTTCAATTTGTTTTCTCCCTTAAAAATCTGCATTCCAGGAAAACTAATATTAGCAAAAAACGAATGCATATATTTATATATGCATATGAACGTACATATATGTGTATGTACACATGTGGAGATATGTGAATGTGACAACAATAAGTCATAAACTGCTCAGAAATTGGGGGCTGTGAAAAATGTTAGACTAGGATTCCAGGCCTAACTTTATCACTAATGAATTTATGATGGTAGGCGAATTACTAAATTTCTTCTGACCTTGGTATCCTTAATCGGTTGTAGTAACCCAAGTCCGGTTTCTTCCATATTTAAAATCCTATGATTCTATTATTAGAGAATATTATATTAAATTAAAAATCATTATACATACTTGAGATCATCTATTACTTTGGCCTGTTCATTTAGTTCTCTGATATCCACTATACGCTTAATAATTTTTCTTCCTCTAAGTTCTCCTGGCTGGCTACAAGATGCTCCTTGTCTTCTATAATCTGCAGCTTCCTGAAATATCAAAAGCATATATGTCAATGCCACCCTCAAGTCACACAGCAAATCTATACTACTATAAAATTAACACCTTAAATCAAACAAAGCATGCAAGAATCAAAGCCATCTATAATAAGATAATGATTGGAATTCTCCAGTGATTGAAATCCCCTTATTTTCATCAGGAATCTATTTAGTTGCTACCTACGTCTTCCCATGATTGAGTTCTGCATGCTTTCAAATGGGACTGGCTAGACTGAGGGGAGTCCCACATCTCTGGGTCACACAGATACTCTGCAGGAACAGAATAGCGCTGATTTGGGGGCGTCAGGCCTAGTAAGTGATTTACAAGTCGCTGCCCAAAGGTGAGCTTGTGGCCATCTCCACTTACTGAACTTCCATCTGAATTCTAAATGAGAAAAGTAATGTTGATTTTTTTTTTTTTTTAACTTTCTTTCCAACAGTAAAACTATTTCATGGCACAATAGTTAAAAGATGCTTAAAATTTAAAAAATTCAATACCAGAATGAAAGCAGAAAGTAACTTTATTTTTGATAACCAAATAACTTGATACAATAGAATTTATAATATAGATACATTTATTTTTAAAATGTGTACTTCATTTTGCATGCATGCACTTGGCTTTTTTTTGTTTCAATTTTTAACATCAATACTGAAATATAATTCATATACCATAAAATTTTCCCATTTAAAATGTACAATTCAATGGTATAGTCACAACTTGATTGTTATCACCACAATCTCAATTTAGAATGTTTTGTCACCCCAAACAGAAACCCCATATCTATTAGCAGTCACTTCCCATCCCCTCTCCTCTCCACTGTCCCAGCCCTAGGCAACCACTAATCTACTTTCTGTCTCTGTAGATTTGCCTGCACTTTGCTTTTAATGTTAGTACATTACCTGTGGGTTAGGCACAAATTGGTTGACAGTCATTATGAAACACAGAACTCAATAAAAAGACAATATTATGAAATATAGACACAGGGCACCACTACTCCCTTCCTCCACAAATAGCAACTATGAGAAAATAAGTAAGAGTAAGTCAATAATATCCCTGTCTCAAGGTAAAACCCAGACATGGAAACGTTTTAACAGTGTGTTTACTTACAGTATGGATAGTGGGAGACATAGTATCAACCTCGTCCTCATCTGACAGGTCAGCTATGTTTACTGAATTTAGGTCAGCAATGTCATCCACATCCTCTTCTCCTGTCAGTGTCGTAAGTGTGTTGCCCAGAGCATTAAGTCTTTTGCCAATGTTAGGATCCATGTGGACATCAATCCCGCACATTTTCCACAATACATTGAGTGTCCAGGTTCCAGCACTACTACTTTCTGTTTAAATAAAGAAGCAGCATTTTTGATAAGTCCTGAATATAAGAATTTCAATAATAGTACAATTGAGGAATAATATGGGTAATGGCCATTTGTAATAACCCATGTTCCCACAGATAGATCTATCAGACAAATGAGACTCTGGGGTTGATTTCAGTATGTGTATACTGTGAATCCATTGTTTCCTCTATGCAGCACCCTTCTTTCTTCTGTGAACTACAGATTTCCTGCTCTATCCCCAACTGATTTATCCTTTATATCCTTTATAGTGCCATGGCTATAGCAGGAACTGTCACAACCCCAACTCATTAGTCAGAATTGTCATTGGACCATGTGTCAGTCAAAGCTGAAAAAGTAAGAACCCTTTCCTGGACTTGAGAAAAGGTCAGTCCCACTCTAGAGTTTGAGGATGTGGGGAGTGAGGCTTATGAGCTATTGGTAGCCATGTTTCCTACTATGTGTAAGGAGAAGGTCAGTAGTAACAAAAAACGAAGCAGTCAGAGAGGAGTAATGATGAGCCAGAAAGAGTCCAAGAGACAGATGAGATCCTGTATTCCTTTAGGAACAGTAATTCCTGAAGAGCCCTAAATTGACCTGGTTCCTCTTCTTCCCTGAGAAAGCAATTCTCATATTTTAGCGTGATCTGCAAATATCCTTTTAATAATCTCCCTATTTTTGTTAAGCTAGCTTGAGTGGGTTATTGTCACATACAAACAAGAGTCCTGACAAAGACTTTTATGTGACCTCTTCAAAATATATGTTTGCTCAGGCATTCCTCTTTCCCTCGAACATTGCTGCTGGACATTTCCTGATGTTTTTTGTTCTCTATCAGTAGCGACTGTAGGTCTTGCTGCTTTCTGAGGTAACTTATTTAGGATAATCACAGAGGCTAACCTTGGAAAGGGAAGAGGGAAATATTAAGGAGAGAAAGGAAATTTACTAAGCTTAATCAGTATCTTCCCCTCTGAATTTGGTACCAGAAGTGGGGTACAGTCTAAAGCAATTACCAAAAATGCTGGAATGGTTTATAAATGGATTAGGGGCATTTTTTGGAGGAACCATGAGATGCTTGATGAAAAGACCTAGATTGCTTTGAAGAGACTGTTGGTAGGATTATGGAGCCTAAAATTATTTCTGATAAAATCTTAGAAGGAAATGATGAAACTATTATTGGAAACTGGAGGAAAGGAGATCTGTGTTTTAAAGTTGCAGAAAACTTCACAAGATTGACTCCTGGTGTTATATGGAAGGCAGAATTTGAAAATGGCGATCCTGGGCATTTAGCTGAAGAGCTTTCCAAAGTAAGCTTGGAGAATGAGGCTTGGCTTCTCCTTATAGCTTATAGCAAAATGTTAGAGGAAAGAGATAAGCTGAGAGCTGAATTGTTGGGCACAAAGAAACCAGAAACTGATTCCGGAAATCCCAAGCCTCTGGAAATCAAGACTCCAGATGACAGTGTCCCATTTGAGGAATTAACTAAACTTGGAACTTTTAAGTCAGGATTGAAAATTCAATTATCTAGGAAAGACTTGTAGAAAGTCTTCCTGTCTGATGGCTTGGACCTCTGCTTCCTAGATGTTAAACCAACAAGCTTTTTGTGAGAGCTGAATGAACAAAACCAGTTAGCCTAAAAGACACATGGAGGGGAGAGATGGAAGGGAAAGTGGTTTTAAGAGGAAACCCATGGAAGCTGAAGTCTGGAATTAAGACATCTCCTTGGATCAAGTGAGGGACCCCACCCATGTATATGGAAAGGGTGTGTTTGCCTCAGCCTTTGAAGAGGGTGGATGTTCCAGCCCATTGTTTAGTGAGAGTTTTTGCCACCCCAGGCTAGAAAGAGGGTGGAGCACATTCCCCATAGGTTTGGGAGTGTGAGGTCACCACTCCATGGCTCTGAGAGGGGTGGGTCTGTTACTCATACATTAGGGAAGGCCAGGTCACCACCTCACTGTACTAAGGGGTTGAGACTATATCCCAGAGATTGGGGAAAGTGTGGATATCACCCCAATTTCTTGGAGGGTGAGGTCTGGGGCTCGGTCACCACCCAGATGCTTGATGAAGGTAGAACCAAGAAAATGGCCATTGGGTAAGCCTGTGGAAAGGGTGAGCCCCCATGAGGCCCCAAGAAGGTAAAGAAACCATTGTCTTAAGAATGACTCTCAGACTTTGAAATCTAATGGAGTAAGCCCTGCAGGTTTTTAGAACTGCTGGGAACCAGTGACACGTTTCCCTCCCAAATTCTCCTTGTGGTAATGCAAATGTTTATCCTATGTCTGTCCCCCTGTATATTGGAAGCAGATAACTTGTTTTGTAAGTTTCACAGGTCTACCGCCAGAGCAGACTTTGCCCCAAGACAAACCGTATTTCTGTAACTGATAGTGATGTGATTTTGTACTTAGCATTGCTACTGATAGGATTTAAGGGTTTTTTTGAATATTGTAATGTCTTTTTGGGATTCAGAGGGTGGAGTGTGGCAGTTTGAGATTATTTATGAATCCCCAAAAAAGAAAGGTTATGTTTGTAAACTAATCTATTCCTCTGGGCATGGTATTTTTTGACTGCATTAAATTCAAATGTTTTAAGTTTACTTGATTAAATCAATTTAGGGCTTTTGACTCAATCATGCCAGTAGGGCATGACTCAGGTTAAGTCTCCGCCCCCTTGGTGGGCTAATATAAATGGACACTCACTCAAGAAGACACATGCGAGAGGAGAGAACTTGGCCATTTCAGACCTGTTATGTGACAGAAAGGAAAAGACTCAAAAAGGAGAAGACTCAAACAGCTAAAGCTCCAGAAGAGAGATGAGCCATTTGCCTGATAGTTTGCAGCCGAATAGAACAGAGCAGCAGAGCAGCTGAGAAGGCCCGAGAGACCAGGCAGAGATCAGCGACCATCTTGCTTCAACATGTGGCAACTGACTTTGGTGAGAAGGCAACCTTCAGTTGGACTCTTTAGGGCCTTGAAACTATAAGCTTTTACCCCAAATAAAAACCCTTTTATAAAAGCCAACAGATTTCTGGTACTTTGCATCAGCACCCATTTGGCTGACTAATACACCCTCTTCAACATTTTTTAAGATTTTAATTTAAGTATTTCCTTTTAGCTTACCTTGTCCAATTTTACACCAAGTGAAATAAAAAATTATGTTGTGCTATTATCTTAGTCAAGCCATGACTACTTCTATGATTATCTTAAGATTTTTTTCCCCCTCCAGTCCTTGAAAGTGTCCCCTTTGATAGTGTCATCAACTGCCCTCTTGTTAAAAAAATATTCAATGGCTTCCCACTGCTCATCAAATCAATTCCAAACTCCTTAGTTTGGCATTTATGATTTTTCTCATCTTATTTTTCACATAATTTTCTGTTTAAGTCAAATTGGACAACTCTGACTAGATAACTGTGCTCTGACATTATGACTGATGCTATTCTCTCTGCCTGAATTTTAACTGATCCATGCCTCCCAGTTTTTGCTTAAGCAATGTTTTATCCATCTTTCATGTCCCAGTTGAAGTGCTCATTCTCCAATGAAACTCTTATCCCTGCACCCTCTAATATTTGGAAATTTTCTTTCCCTTCAAATTTCAATAGCAATTAGAATTTTGTCTTTTATTGTATTTATCACTTATTCCAGGGTAATTTTTCTGAATATGCCTTAACTATGTTATCAGAATTTTAATTTATTGAGGATAGAAAGTATATCCACCTTTGTTTTCCTCAAAACATTTTGTAGTGTATTTTATACACAGTAGGTGTCTAATTAATAATTGTTGAGCAGATAAAAATATGTGAAAACTATTGCAAAATAGTTTGAAAAAAACAGGGGACACCAGAAACAGCTTAACTAAAAGATGCTCTCACCATTAAAATCAAGGCAGAAATCTACCTGATATATGTAGGAAAAGCAATACTATATGTGAACTCACCCGCTGCTGCTTGTCCTGTAGTCCTTGAACATACTTCATAGGTGCCATCTGGAACTACACCTGCACAACAGTCACACCAAAATAGTTTTTAATAAAAATATGCTTGTAATTAAATATTGTATTACAATTTTCAACCAAAGATTTTTATCTAATTACAAATAGGATTACTAGCCTAAATCTCAACTCCTAATCAGCAAAATAAAAGGGCTACCTTAAATGACTTCTAAGATATATTTCATATCTCACAAAATCTTATTCTATGATTTTAACAATTTAACTGCAGTTTCACCTTTCCATTCTGCATGTGATTTACCTATCTGAGGGACAATGCCTGGCCAATTCTGAAAGTCTAGTTGGCTTTCCACCAATATCCAGGATGCTATGACAATTCTCAACACTATCAGTGAATGACACTTAAAAAAGAATGCAAATGATTTAAAAATTATTTTTTAATAACTAAAAGCTGCCACATTAGATCAGAATCATGATTCATCAGTCCTGTCTTCATCTTTGATAAGGAGCATTTTATGAGAGAAAATGACTGGCTGCTATGATGTCAATCTCATGAAGTTAGGGATCTATGGTCTGAACATATCATATGACTTTAAATTTGAAACATTTTCTATCATTTAGCTTTAATTTGATAACCTCAGCTTCAAAAAAGAGGTTAATTAAATTCAACAATTTTACACAGTAAAGGACATACCATCCTTGAAAGAACTTTTAACAAAGTAAACTCTAAAGAGAGAATTAAGACACTTCCTCAGTAATCTATAATGGAAACCAAATATCAATATAAACCTGATAGCATACATGTCTTAAGCAAAATTTAATTCATTCTTTTCTAATTCACTCTTAATCTTAAGTTGATATTCAAATGTTACTGAATTTGGGCTTGCTATTCCTTTTCTAGGTACTTTGGTATCAAATTTCAGTCATTCCTTATTTTGGAAAGAAAAATCCTTCCAACTTAGAAATACAACTTATTTTGGGAGAAAGGATATATTTGTTAATAAGTAATAATTTCCATTATACCACTTTTTAAGATATTGCCGATTACTTTAAAATCTAATTCATATATTTTAATCATCTGGAACCAGTGCTTCACATGCAAATTCTAAACTAAGAAAGATTTAGATGTGATATTTGGATAAAAGATGGTCCAATTCACCTTTACAGTTATGGTTAGAAATCAGAACAAAAGAAACCTAGATTTCCTTATCAAATCTAAGAACGCTAGAATGAAAAGAA
>JAQZBX010022572.1:10573-31559 GCA_029593785.1 Cabassous unicinctus
TTTTTTTTTTTTTTTTTTTTTTTTAGGAGGTACCAGGGATTGAACCCAGGACCTAGTACATGGGAAGTAGGTGCTTAACCATTGAGCCACATCTGCTCCCCGCTATCTAGGTTTTAATGAGAACACAGAGCCCTTCAGACTTCAAAATGGCTTATATAATTATTTTATATACATTTTAATGAAACTGGTCTAGATCCTATCTACTTCTGAATCTCTTCCTACAGATTGTCCTTAAAAGATTTTGCTGTATTACCCAAAAAACATATCATCTTAAGAAGAAATTTCACTGACCAATCTTTTTTC
This sequence comes from Cabassous unicinctus, assembly GCA_029593785.1. Classification (NCBI taxonomy): domain Eukaryota; kingdom Metazoa; phylum Chordata; class Mammalia; order Cingulata; family Chlamyphoridae; genus Cabassous; species Cabassous unicinctus. The sequence continues at coordinate 10,877 of JAQZBX010022572.1, forward strand.
TAAGTTACATTTTAAAAATGATCTGTAAAAACAAAACAAAAAAAATCCTAAGGCACAATCCTACCATTATTTATTTCTCTGTTTAATATTCACCTCTTTTCAAAATATGAAAAGCTAATTATATCCAATTATACTCACTACTAGTAAAATCTAGTAGTGAGTATAATTTGCCCATTTTATAATTTGGAATTCCTACAGTTACAGCAATAAAACTATTACTCTGCTCACCTCCTCCATACTCCCAACCCTTGCAAGAATCCAAAACAATAAGCATGCTACAAAAACAAGTCTTTCACTACTCTCTAAAACCCAAAATACATTATTCTGTTTATTACACCAACATGGTAAGGTTCTACTTTATTGGTAGACTATATTACTGAGGCATTGAGTTACTATTTGTTCATGCTTTTGTTTTTGATTTAGAGTGAGAGGAAGACTAAAAAATTATCTAATATTTCTTATGCATTTTACTTTAAGATAAACTGTTAAGAAAATGGTGTATACTTCCTTAGCTCCCAAATATATTTTATTCATTCTAATGAACATAATGATGACAAGGATGTCATCTTAATAAAAACCAGTATGTTTAATTCATTTTTGCCTTTTAAGAAAACAAAAACAAAAACTAAGAAGTTATAATGACTTTTCTAAATATATGTAACACAGCTGGGAAAAGTGATAATTTTTAAATATTTCTGATGAAGGCTTTTTTCAGTTTTTTGGATTTTAGACATGAGTATTTTGGTATCATGTCTTCTTAGTAATCTGAACTAGTTCAAAGAAACCTTAGTGTTTTATCTAAGAATTTTCTAAATGAAAAGCATTCAAAATCAAGAATTTCACCTATAATTTTAATCTAAGTTTTAGTCAACATTAAATCCTAAACCTTCAATTTTTGATGTAAGAATAATTGAAAGTTTTCCCGTTCCTCAAAGACGACCCAGAACTGGAAAGATGATTTCCTTTGGTGGAGAGAAAAAATAAGTAGTGTGAACAATGACATACCACCTTCTAAAAAGTAATTAAAAAATAATTTTGGCTTATAAGATGAGGAATTTTAGTCCATAACCTTTTAATTCCTCAACTATAACTTTTCTTCATTATTAAGATTACTCATAGCTTATCAATTCTACTATAATATTTAAAATATTAAACAGACACAAATAAACCCCTATACTTCCAAGATAGCATATAGTTTTAGTTATTCCCAACCTTGAATATTATGGAACTAGAGGAATTCCTTCAAGCTATACTATGGATTCCTACAAATTTGGATATGTGGATTTATTCATGTCATTATTAAATAGGGCTGGAGTTCTTTTTTTTTTTTTTAAAGATTTATTTATTTTTATTTATTTATCCCCCCCTTGCTGCTTGTGCTTGCTGTGTCCATTCGCTGTTTTCTCTGTGTCTGCTTATCTCCCCCTTGCTGTGAGGTCCTGCTGCATCAGCCCACCGCACCGCACGGAAGCGAACCTGGGGCCTCACACATGGTAAACGGGGGCTCTATCGATTGAGCCACACCCACTTCCTGGAGTTCTTGATCCTGGTTATTTACAGCATGTTTTATGCTATAAGATGAATTGAATCTTACACATCCATCACTTTCTTTCAAAATTCCCATAGAACAAAGATGTTTTCTCTGGCCATTCATGGATCAATCACAGGAAATATAAGGGAGTGAGAAAACCTCTAAATATCATATCATCAAAGAGAGTGGCTTATGTAGTTGATGCTTCAGGTTTTCGCAAATACGTTTTGGTACCTTTAATCAGAAATAGCTTTTCTTTCACAAAGTCTAAAAACAATCTTATATCTGATCATCCTTTAGTTTTACAAATGGAGACTTACTGTTTTATTTATTTTTAAATTCTAAACTTCATGTAGAAAATAAAGGAGACTCACAGGCATTCATTACTAGATCGCCACGAATTTCTGGCTTCCAGTCATCCCACGATGTCTCAAAGCCATCAGCAAAACGGATACAGAAGTTTTTGAAATGCCCTTTACTAACCAGAGACTCTGAAGAGCAAGCAGTGATGAGAGTACTTTCAATGGTCAATACTAAAGCAGAACCAGTGTCAAGGTCTCCAGTATGATTAGACTGCAAAGTATATTAAAGAAGAAATAAGAAAAAAAAGTGATGAATTTTTCACTTAGAACTCCTGATAGATTCATAAGAACAAAAATCTAGAAAGGACCAAGCCTGGAAATCTTTTTTAAAAAGCAACCTAGGAAGATACGGGCTTTTAAAAATTAAATCGCTCAAGTGAAATATATTTGCCATGTGTAATTTTTTTTTTTTCTAAACTTGCCTAATTATCTACTTCTGAACCTCAAGCTTGTTTTATAGTTGCGAGGAGCTCTCTAAGACACCCACCCCTAGTGCATATGGCCTCCCTGAGCCCAGTTCATCATGCTACAAAAAACTACCATTTATAAATTCCTGAAAATGTAGTGGGCATGTTGCCAATGGCCACCCCGCAGAGTTTTTCTTAACCCTACCTTGCAAACAAAATACTAAAGACAAATTTATTCAACAACTGGTTACAGGTTATTTAAGGCAAATTATAACAGTAAAATTTAGACCTCTGTATTTTACTGTTATAGTAGTTACATCTTGGCCTGAAGGTGATTCAAACTCCTTTCTCTCTCATACATATATGCATCCAAATATATATTCCTGAGGTTTGGTCCTAAGTTATGAAGAAAATATTCTTGCTTTATCCAAGTATACACATAGCTTGGAGGTTTCATTATCATTAAATATTACAGTTTAAAACTGTTTTGGAATTCCTTGTTCTATTATAGATGAAGCTATTAAACATTATTTAATAGTATTCTTAAATGTCCTCTTGTTTCCATTTTATAAACAAGTCTACAACAAAGACTTTTTTTTGTTAAAAAACAAAACAAAACAAAACAGTAAAAAGACTCTGAAAACTAAGCTGCTTATTTGTCAAGACAGAAATTGAGTTATCGTAAGACTGCCAATCTCATCATTACTCTGGAGCACATCAGAGTGCTTAAGAAAAAAATCTTATGTGATTCATATTTAAATGTTATGGATGAATAATGGCAGAAGGTGTTCATTCTTACTTGCTATTTACTAGAATCAAGTTATAAACTATTTTCCTGAAAAATCTATTGCTATACTCTGTACACAAAGAAATGGCTGGTAGAAATATATGGCTCTTAATCTTAAAATACAACTTGATATTCTGTACCTGTGCAGTATTGGTGATAGGCAGGCAAATTCCCAGATCATTAACAGTGAGCTGGAGAAAGAGAGTCCCAAAGGCCTGGGCTGATGTTTGCTGGATACCAGGTAACATATCTACCACTTCCTTTGTCGCCATATGAATATCTTTATGTAAAGCCATTCGTTGTTCATTCCAATTGTCATAGGCAGCCTTATAATTCAGCCAAAACAGCACAGCTTTTAATAAGTAAGGGAGGGAAGAAAGAAAATTAAAATCAACACTGTAAAGCTAAATAGCAAGTAAACTTCAAGAGCTGACAAAACCCATTGACTGTAGCATTAGAATTAGAAAAGATCAAAAGAGGATCTAGTCAACTTAATAAATAAAAAAAAAAGAATCCCCTATATTTTTGATGTAACATTTATGTAATCTACATTTTATATAAATGTAAAAGGGAATAGAGGGCAGGGAGCTGATGCCCATATGGGCAAAATCTGTGGTAGGGTGGAAGAATGTGGTTGGGCAGTGGATGGGTGTGAGAGTGGCGCAGTGAAATGATTGGGATCGGCGGTGCTGGTCTGTGAGAGGGAGTAGGATGGAGGGAGTTGGGTTGGACTACCCATGGAACTGCAGGGAGGGCTGGAAAAAGAGCAGGTGAACTTTGGGGATTTGCAGGTCTGTGGTTAAAACTACAATGTTGGGAATGTTCTTTTGGCAAATAGGGCAGGGGAGGGTTACTGCGTAGGGCGTCGGATGTGGGGGGATATACAGGATAGGGTGTACCTGGGACAGGCCTCTATGGAATATGAAAGTGTTCATCTTGTCATAGTGTGTTATCTCAGTGGGTGGAGACCCACACAAAAAACAAGAAAATATTAAACTCCCATCCTGGAGAGTCCTACTTTGTTCTCATTCAGAGGGACAAGAATCCCTCAAGAACATAGGCAGTGCCTAACAAAAGAAAACAGACCAATATGACAAGCCCTCAATATTATTGTAAGTAAAAATGAATTTTATTCTTCAAAAACTGAAACTTAGTGGTTACCATAGGTTCTGAGGGGAAGAGGAGGGAAGAATAGATGGAAGATAGGGCATTTTTGGGTCATTAGAATTGTTATGCATGATCCTGCAATAATGGATACAGGCCATCTAAAATTTCATCAAAACCTATAAAAGTGTACAATTCAAAATGTAAACTATAATGTAAACCATTGACCATGGTTAGTAGCAATGCTTCAATATTTGTATATCAATTGTAAGAAATGTACCATCTACATGTAAAATGTTATTAATAGGGGAGAGTGGAAAAGGGGGAGGGTGTGAGGCATAAGGGAATCCCCTATATTTTCTATGTAACTTTTTGTAAACTTAATCTTCTTTGAAGATAAAATTAAAAAAAAAATAAGACACTGGGGGAATATACAGAAGAAATTGTCACTGTATAAACAAGACCACAGATCTTACAGTGATGAAAGACAGTGTCTAAAAAATTTTTATATTCCTTCAATGAAAGTTTTTTTTTCCTGCATTTTGATATTTTTACAACTATTATTGCTTCATTTTCTTATTAATTTTATTTGGTTATTTTGTTGGCTTCATTTTTGGAGAGGTTTTGGATCCAGAAGTATCACAACTGTGGCAGAGAAGGATCCCCGGTATGGGGTGTCAGTGATGGGGGATGTGTGGGGAGGGGTGCACCTGAGGCATGCCTCTAAGGCATATGAATATGTTCAAGTGTCCATGGGGCATTGTCTCCGTGGGTGGAGACCCACACAATAACTGAAAAGAATATTGAATTCCCATCTTGGGGAGTCCTGCTACATTCTCTAATAGAATGGCAAGAATCCCCTGAGTACAAGGGCAGTGCCTAGTGAAGGAAGACAGACCATCACGCCATGCCCTTGACATTGATGACTGTACTTATGAGCCTTTCCTTGTAAAATTGAAACTCAATCTAGGATTATATACTGCCTAAGAGTTACCTCCTGAAAGCCTCCTTGTTGCTTAAATGTGGCCTCTCTCTAAGCCAAACTCAGCATATGAATGCACTACCTTCCCCGCGGCTTGGGACATGACTCCCAGAGATGAGCCTCTCTGGCACTGAGGGATTATTAGCAATGTATCTGGAAAAAGACCTTGACCCAAAGGGCTAAATATTAAATACAAATGAGTTTTAATGGCTAAGAGATTTCAAAGCCATTCGGGAGGTCATTCCAGAGGTTACAATTATACAAGTCTCAGTAGGATCTCACTGACTGCTCAATAAACAATGCCTCAAACAGTGGGGCCTCTGAGGGTTCTAGAGACATCCAGACACTTTAAGCAGGACAGAGAAGCTCAGGAATTCAGCACCCTGTCTGTGGGCCTTACTCTGGAATTTATGCTCCCCAGTGTAACACAGACTCATTTATAGTTTCCCTACACATGGCTCTTCTGTCCTTTTATTTGAACCTATAATTAGCACTGTACTTGTTAACTATATGTACCCGGAGACTTAAGTCTTTGGTCCATTCATGTGCCAGCTGAGCCCTCAATCACAGCAGAATTGCAATATCTACTCTCCAGTTCATTCAACTTACCCAGGACAACTAACAAGGAGATGATGATGGTCAACACCCATCCCAAGGAACAGAGAGTGTCTGCAACTGCAAGCAAGATAGTTCCATCCATCTGCCCCATGGGACCTAAGTCCCCTCTCAATTAGAAACAGAGTGGGCATCACAATCCCCAAACCCTCAAGATTGGGGAATGAATAATGGACTAAACAGACTCACTATTATTCTATAATAGACTTATCATTCTAGCAATGGAAGAACTTTTATCATTGATATGAATGCAGTGGCCAACATAGCTTGAGGGGAGAGAAAGGGAAGAATAGGTGTAATATAGGGGCATTTTTGCGACATGAGAATTGCCCTGCATGACTGTGCAATGATGGATACAGGCCATTATATATTTTGTCATAACCTAAAAAAATGTGTAGCATAGACTGTAAAGTATAAACTATAGTCCACGGGTAGTAGCAATGCTTATATGTGTTCATCAATTATAACAAATGTACCACACTAATCAAGGATGTTGCTAATGTGGGAAAATTTGGGAGTGGTAGTGGGTGGTGCATATGGGAATCCCCTATATTTTTTATGTAACACATGTAATCTAAAGCTTCATTAAAAATAAAAATAAAAGTAAAAAAAAAAGTAGAAATAAGGGAAAGAACTGTATAATGACAGAAGGAAGAAGAAAGTTCAGGTTTATTTATTTATTTATTTATTCTGTCATTCATTCAACAATGTATTTGTTGAAAGCCTATCATATGCTAGGCATTGGGATGGAGTAACAAACAAAAACTGACCTGGTCCCTGATCTCATAAAGCTTCTTTTACTATCATTAAAAATTCTTGAAAGACAAGTACATAATGGTAGGAGTATACATTAAAGGGATTTGATTTAGAAAGAGAAGTCAAATAAGAGTTCCTTTAGGAGATAAATTTTTGTTAAGGCTAAAGGAAGAGAAGAATTAACTAGGTTGGGAGGCAGAAGAGCAGCATGTACAAAGGAATTTGAGACATTGCCATAGAGGAGATGAAATGCAGTAGAGATACAATGTTATGAAATACGACTGGAGAGTGAGGTAGGCAGAGCCAAAATTTGTAGGGCCTTACAGGCCACACTTAAAGAGAACTAGGAATCAGTTGTTGTTTTCTGTTTTTGTATTTTTTGTGTGGTGCTAGCAGCAAGATCAGATCTGGCTGTACATATTTTTAACTGATAGGAAGAGGGCTTGGAAACAAGAAAAGAGGCTTCTAACAAGTGCAGGTGAGAGATGAGAGGAGATACAGCCAGAATGTTGAGGGTGACAATGGAGAGATGTAGAAAGATATGTTTAGCAGTTAAAATAGACATGATGTCCTGATAGGAAATTGGGAGAAAGCAAGGTTTCAAAGATAAAGCTTACTTTCCAGCTTAGTAAGTAGACTGATGGTGGTGCCATTAATAAGACTGGTATAACACATTGTTTTGAGGTGCCTTTTCATCATCCAAATGAAGATGTTTGTAAGGAGTTGGATACTCTAGCCTTGAGCTCAAATGTGTGTGAGTCAAAGTGGTATGTGGCAAATGAAGCCATGGACTTAGGTATGACTGCCTAAGGAGAGAATATAGTGCAGAGGTCACAAATAGGAAGAAGTTCCAGACCGCAGATTTGTTTTGTTTGGTCTACAGAGGAATTTTTCCCCACAGGTGTAACTTTGTCCTTTTATATAGGGTATGCACTCCCCAGTTTGGCACAGCCTATAACATTCTCTATGATTCAAACACATTTATCTACATGGCTCATATAGATAATTGAGTTTGTTAACAAGAACAAAGCCTTAAAGAAAAATCTTCATCTAATGGTGGGATATAGAAGGATGAGCTTAAAAAGGAGTTAAAGATGGCAGAGTCAGAGAGGAGGAAAAGCAAGAAAGTGTTTTGTCATGGATGCCTAGAGTAGAAAGTACTTTAAGGAGTTGCTGAAAACTGACGAGAGGTCCATAAGATGAAGAATGAAAAAATGGGCATTGGATTTAGGAATACAACTAAATGTAATCCATCCAACTGCCAAAAGAGCAATTTTCTAATAAACATATCTTAGCCTATGCCCAACTCTACTCTAAATCTTAAATGGCTTAAGTGACTCATTACCTCCATAATAAAATTCAAACCTATTTGCCCAACACATGTTAATTAGACTCTATCTTTCAGCTTTATTTCCCTATTTCTTAGGTCTTTGTACTCCTTTACATTCATTCGTTCATATTCTCTCTTTCCCTCTGCCCCTATCCCTCCCCTTCCCATTTGGCAAATCTTTTTTTAGTTCTTACTATATGCCAGGGACTGTTCTAGGTCCTGGAATATAAAAGAAAATAAGAGAAGCTTTCATTTCATGTCTACCTGGCAAACTCCTAACCCCAAGTCTTATCTCAAGTATTATTTTTCTCCTCTAAGAAGAAAGGCAAAAATAGATACTCCCTCAGCTCATGAAACATATATCTCTAATTTCACTCTGTATTCTACTTTGGTCCCTTTCCCACTAGACTGAAAGCTCTTTGAAGACAGTGTCCTGGATTGTCTTTTGTGGACAGAAAATTATGTTCTTAAGCTAACCCATACCTGTGCCTCTAAATGCAGTGTAGATGGGGCCTTTTGATTAGATTCAGTCCAGAGGCCTTTGATTAGATCACTTGATTAGATTGCTTTAAGGCCTTAATTGGACTACAACAGTTAGGTGTGACTTAGGTTGAGTCTCTGCTCTCTTGCTGGGTCTTATATAAACTGAGAACACACACAGAGAAAGAAGAGATGCAGAAAAAGGGAGCCCTGTCATTTTGATCCTACCATGTGAAAGATGGCTCCAGATTCACCTACAGCTGCAAAAAGACAGGGAAGCCCTGAGAGGCTCTAGGACAGGAAGCCCAGGGAGAGATGACTGACTCCCCACAGCTGAGCTCAAGGAGAAAGAAGAGACCGGCAGACCCACTATCTTGCCTTGCCACTCTAGGATCTGCTAACAGCTGACCTTTGGTGAGAAAGCATTGCTGATGATACCTTGATTTGGACATTTTCAAAGCCTCAGAACTGTAATATTTTCCCCTGATAAAATTCCCATTATAAAAGTCAACTCATTTCTGGTATATTGCATTGGCAGCCTTTGGCAAACTAAGACAACAGGGATCCTGTTTTTCATCTTTGTATTCTACTTATAGAGAATACATAACAAATGTTTACAGAATAAATGAATAAACCTAGTCCCCAAACACAAACAGGTGTATTAGTTATCTAAACCAAAATACTTAGCATTACAATTAAAACTCTGACTCTGAGACACCTATGGATTCATGTAGAGAACAAAATCACTTTTAAAATGTTAAATAACTTTAAAAAATGAAGTGAATAAGCAAGAAATATTTTTGGTTGCTCATATTTCAGATTTAGAGGACATTTAGCTGCCAAGCACTTATTTACACTGGTAAACTACTGATTATTTTTATTCAGCATTAATAAAGAATTTCTAAGTCCTAGAAGATAGTAATAATGGACATTCTCTTACCTCTGTCAAAGGCCACAGGCTGTGCATAAACAATTGGTCTATTCAAAGTAATAAGCACAGCTTCCCTATCTGAAGAACCACTGATTTCTTCTCGAAGGGCATTTCTTAATCCGATTCTGGTTTTAAAATAGGCAACTTGATGAAAATCAGAACCAGCTTCCTCATAAACCTAAAATAACATTTAAAGCTCAATAAAATCAAATAATGGAAAATATGTTGTGAAATTTAAAAAAAAGTTTTAACATCATTAATGGTATTGCTTACCAAAAGAACTATAGTACATTTTTCTCAATTTTGTTTTTCAATGATATATTCTTTATATTCTGCACCATACACATTTGAAATTAAAATACAATATGATTGGTCATATAAGAAATAAATATGAAGTCATAAAGGTCATACAAATCTAGGGTGAGGTTCATATTCTGAATGGTAATGTATTATTAAATGTTTCAAAATAATTAATTCTCCCTTTCTAAATGTTTCCATTTGAAAAAACTGTTTTTCTAGAGATGACAAGAAAATTTTGCTCATTTCCCCCCCATATAAGCCGTAAAATAGCTATTCAATTTTGGAAGTGTGACTTTCACTCAATTATTAAAGAATTCTTAATTGATTCTTCAAACAAAAGGGGGAAATTGTTAAATCTACATCACAATTTTTAGCAAAGTAAAAACAAACAAAGGAAAAATCCCAATAATCTAAGAAAGTTAACTTTTATAAAACAGAGAATATGAGTAACTTATTTTGATTTTATGTTTAACATCATAGTATGCAAAAGCTGCCAATATTCTACAGGACACCAAATAAACTTAGTCAGAGTTTAAGGACTGAATAATGTTAGAACAAGGTATTGAAATGAAAAATATTTAGCAAAATCAAGAGAAAAATACATGCAAATATTTATGAGGATACTGGATTATATTTCATATTATTGCATTTGCACTAAACTATAACAATACGTTGCCACAATACTCAATGAAATGCCATGGTAAAATTGTAAAGGCCTTATTCACTGAGCTTTTATAGAATTTACAATCAGAAACTTCAGGAACTCACACTAAATACTTTAGTAAATATAGCAATATGTAGGTTAAAGTAGTTCAAATTGATGTGCAAAATTTAAAAGCTACAGTTCTACTGATATCAACATTTACTGAACTCACCTGATGCTTGACAATTTGTCCTAAAGCCAAATTTAAATCCACCTGGCATTTACCAAATAGTTTCAGATAACTGCTACTTCCTGGTGAAGCTTTAGTTTGAAGTCGGTTTGAGAGTTCAAGTTCAATTAATCCAGTTTCAAATCTCACAGCTCTCATTGATGGAGTTGTGGCTGTTACTTGAATACCCTACCAGATTATAGGTTAGAAGGGGGAAAAAAAGTATCTTAAATCAACAATGTACCAACCATTCAAATTCAAATTTGATTGTCCCAATCTTTCAAAAATTCAAATTCTAATCTTTTAATATATGATAGTCATGTTTTAAAACATGCATAGGATATGTCTAATAAGCTGATAAAACTGGCATCATTCTTTAAAGCTCCATGTCAGTAGGAAATTTTTTAGCTATTACATTTCATCTAAGTAATCTGTATTTAAAATCCAGAATGCTCATTAAATATACATTAATTATAACTGACTATTTAATTAAAAAAATGTTTTCTTTTTAGGAAGACCATTATCTAATTTATCTTTTTAGAAACACTAATAACATTTATAATTTGATGAATCGTTAGTTGGAAAAGTGTACACAAATATTTCTTGCAGAATAATTTATAACAGTAATTGGAAAAAATAGAAATGTTCATCAGATGAGTGGTTAAATAAATTGGTATATATGTAAATACACACCTACTTAAAAAGATAAAATTGATCTAAATGTTGACATGGTATGGTATCCAAGAATTTAAAAAATGGACAAATATATGCATATACATATTTTTATATATTTATAATAGAAATAGCAAAACAGTCCTAAAGGATATTCAATCAATTGTTAAAGCCTCTTCTCTGGGTAGATGGAATTGCAGTTCATTTTTATTTTCTATTTGGTACATTTATGTATCATAACAATTTTTCTGTTAACAAGCTTACACTAATTAGCTAGAAAAATACTTATAAAATATATTATTTATATGTTACCTTAAACTGTAAGTTCAGGGAATACAGGAGAATTTTAGGCTTATCTCCATCAGCTGTTCCATCATGTTCGTTCCAGAGAGGAATAGGCTGCTCCCCACCTAGTAGAGGTTAAGTATTTTAGGGTTTAGAGCAATTTCTTTAAAAAGAAAATAATAACCATTTTGCACTTTTCAAAAAAACCCACACATATTTATTATTTTCTTTTTACTGGCCACGAATCCAGTCTTTAATAGAGGTATCTGGCCAAGTTACATTTCACTGAGGCAGAGAGATAAGATATAGATATAAAATAGGGAAAATGTGGCATATATATATATAGACATTTATTACAAACATTTTACAAGAGTGAATTAAAGCATTATACAAATAAAATTAAACCAAACCTTATTATACATCTCAAAAGATATATTTGAGGGAAAAAAGTAAACTGGGTGGATTTTTATTCAATCAAAAATATGATCTTTGTTTATATTTAGATGGGCTGCAAACAAAAAAGAAAAAAAAAAAGGTAGGGAAATGAGAAACAAGGTAATATGTGCTGATACTAAAGAGTGTGACAGCAACAGTTTGTCCTGAAATTAGGAAAAAAAAAAATTGGGGTGGTATCTCATAGGGGTAAAGTTCCTATTACATCACTGCTCCCTGAACTCACATTCCTAAAATGCCTTGGTCCCCTGATTCATGTGCTTTTCTTTTTCATTTCCTATCTTTTCAACCTTGTGTTGACTTTGATACCTAATAAGTGTGCTAATATTTACTGAATGTTTACTATGTGCCCAGTGCTCTTCTAAGTGCTTTATCACATACTAATTTATTCAAACCGCTTTACAACTGCATGAGGTGTGCATTATTCATTATTAAGATTATTATACGCAGTCTAGGAATGAGAAAACCTCAAGGTTAGACAACCTGCCCAAAGTCTCAGAGCCAGTAGAGGAACTTAGGCAGTGGGGCTCCAGAGTTTAATACTCTTAACCTCCTGACTACACCATCTTCTAAGCCCTCTATCAACACACAATTCTCCATTGTGACTTTCTTCAATTTAAGGAGTTCTCCCATTTGCCTAATACTTTAATTATAAAGAAAATTGACTACCTGTTAAACATGCTCAGGTACTTAAACTCTGTCCTCCACTAACATGCTATACTAGCCCTTTAACCTCTTCAGCTTCAAATGCTCAAAAAATGCTCGTTTTTCTCCACTTTTGCTTTTAAACTACAAAGAGGTCCCGAAAATGATACTGGACCCATGCTAAATTTACCCTTGACTCTTTTTATTCCCTCATTTCCCAGATCAAATCAGTCATCCAATCACTGTAGTTCCATCATCAGTTTTCTTATGGCAAAATGAGGATGATAATAACTTTCTTATAAGGCTGTTGTGAGGACTAATTTAGTTAATACTATAACATGCTTTAGCATGATGCCTTTTTTTTTTGAGTACGGTATTTTTTTTTTTACCTAAGTACTCAAAAAATACTAATGCTTATTTCTTATTAATCTTACTTTCTAATGTCTCTAAACCTTGTCCTTCACTCATCATGCCAGTTTTTACAACTTTATTAAGTTGTAGACTCATCATCTCTCATCTAGACTATTACAATGGTATCCTTACTGTTCTTCTTGTCTTCAGTCTTCTCTCCCATCCAATCTATCTTCTAAATTAAAACCGTGTTTATCTTTATTTGTTCTGTTGTCTTTTAAACTGTAACCTGAACCCACCATTCTTTGCCTTGCATAAATGATTTCAATATCATAACATGAAATAAAGTCCAAATTTCTTATAAACATGTTACAAAAGACCCTAAACAATCTGATCTCCACTTACCTTTCCAGCCTCTTCTCCCATCCTCTCTTGTACATCCTGTCCTCTAACTTACCACATCACTTTTCTATGCGTTTGTGCCTATGTACATTCTGCTCTTTCTTTTTTTTTTTCCCTCAGAACTGCCTTTTATTAGGGTAAATTAATATCTGAAAGATAATTTTCACTGTTGTCTTATACATTACATGTAAATCTCTTCAAAGCACTTTTTAATATATATAATATTCTACTAGAAAAGTTGTGAGCTTATAAAGCAATCATACATAATGCGCAAAATTCCCATACATCACTCCCTCCACCAGTACCTTGCATTGTTGTGGAACATTTGTTACACATTATTAAAGAACATCATCAAAATTATACTACTAATTATGTCCATAGCTTACATTAGGTATGTTTTTCCATACACCCCTCTGTTATATTTCAATATTTTATACAACTTGCATACTATTTTTAAAGACTATTCCAACACTTTTTTTTTTTTTTTTTTTACTTTAAGCTCCTCTCCATTATACCTCAGGTGGAATTTAGTTCTTCCTTCCATTTCCTTCCATCTATTGTATATGCCATAATACACATCTCTGTTTTATTATTTATGTATTTATTTACATGTCTATTTCCTCAATTAGACTGAGTTCTCAAGGTCAGGGATCATTTATCTTCAGATCCTGGCAAGCTGTACCTTAGTGGAATAGCGTTTTGAATGCAATTAGACACCTATGCTGCTTGGTGATCCAACTCATTCCTCACAACTACTGCAACTCTTCTTCATTTTCCTCATGCCTCCACAATTCTTGCCTCATGCTCACCAAATAAGCATTCATTACATTCCCAGTTTCTTGCTATTTTCTTTTCTCAAAATGTACCTCTTTCAAAGTGTATTCAACCACTGAAAAGAATTTATTCAAGGATCAGTTCAAATCACTCCTACAACCATAAAACTCTCAATGATAATTCTACCTAAGAAGTGTTTTCTGTCCTTTAAACTCTTAAAATCCTTAACCATCTCATTAATTCACACTCAAAGCTCTGTATTATTTAATATTTAAGAATTAAGTTATACTGATACTTCTTATAACTTCCTCATTGTCTAGTGTGCGGTTATAAGTTTTATAAATTCTCAATAAACAACTATTGAATATATTTGGAATCCCTCTTCATTCATATCTTCAAAGATATAGAGACATCATTTCCTACTATGAAATAGAATGAATCATATTGTGTTCTGGAAAGAAAATGATTACATAGAATAATGACTACATTTTGAAAATTTTTAGGATACTGACACTTAAAAAAAATGTTTATAACTACTCATGTCTTGATTCTTTTGAATAGGATAGGAGACATTAAGCCATAAGTGCTTAGTATCTCTCAGGGCTTTATAGGCAAGAGCATATTGTAGGTGACAAGAGGAATCATGAGGTACAATAAACACAACACAATATGAAAGCAAATAAAATTAGAACTGCAAAATTACTACTTTAAAAATTGGCTCTCTTGATGCCCGTATGGGCAAAATCTATGATAAGTTGGAATGGTGTGGTTGGCCAGTGGATGGGTGAGAAAGTGGTGCAGTGATGTGATTGGGTTCGGCGGAGCTGGTCTGTTGAGGGAGAGTAGAGTGGGGCGGGGGCAGGTTTGGTTAGACTATTCATGAAACTGGGGGGAGGGCTAGAGGAATGAACAGGTGAACTCTGGGGATTTGCAGGTCTGTGGTTAAAACTACAATGTTGGGAATGTTCTTTTGGCAAATAGGGCAAGGGAGGGTTACTGCTGTAGGGCGTCGGGTGTGGGGGGATATACGGGATAGGGCGTACCTGGGGCAGGCTTCTATGGAATATGAAAGTGTTCATCTTGTCATAGTGTGTTATCTCAGTGGGTGGAGACCCACACAATAAACAAGAAAATATTAAACTCCCATCCTGGGGAGTCCTACTTTGTTCTCAGTTAGAGGGACAAGAATCCCTTTAGAACTTAGACAGTGTCTAATAAAAGAAAACAGACCAATATGACAAGCCCTCAATATTACTGCAAGTAAATATGAAACTTATTCTTCAAAAATTGAAACTTAGTGGCTACCACAGGTTCCAAGGGGAACGGGAGGGAAGAATAGAATAGATGGAAGACAGGGCATTTTTAGGTCATTAGAATTGTTATGCAGGATCTTACAATAATGGATACAGTCCATTTTAAAATTTCATAAAAACCTATAGAAGCGTAAGGCCCAAAATGTAAACCATAATGTAAACCATTGACCATGGTTAGTAGTAATGCTTCAATATTTGTACATCAATTGTAAGAAATGTACCATCTGCATGTAAAATGTTATTAATAGGGAAGAGTGGAAAAGGAGGAGGTCATAGGGTATATGGGAATCCCCTATATTTTCTGTGATTTTCTGCAACCTAAAGCTTTTTTGAAGATAAAATGAAAAAATAAGACATTGGGGGAAAATATGGAAGAAATTGTCACTATATATACAAGACAACAGATCTTACAATGATGAAAAGACACAATATCAAAATTTTTTTTATATTATTTCAAATTTTTTTTGTATTTTGTTATTTTTAAAACTATTATTATTTCATTTTCTTATTAATCTGATTTGGTTAATATGTTTGCTTCATTTTTGGAGAGGTTTTGGATCCAGAAGGGTCACAACTGTGGCAGGGAAGGATCACTGGTGCAGGATATCGGTGATGGGGTGATATGAGGGGAGGGGTGCACCTGGGGCATGACTCTAAGGCATATGAATATGTTCAAGTGTCCATTGGGCATTGTCTCTGTGGATGGAGACCCACACAATAACTGAAAGAATATTGAATTCCCATCCTGGGGAGTCCTGCTATATTCTCTAATAGGATGGCAAGAATCCCCTGAGTACAAGGGCAGTGCCTAGTAAAGGAAGACAGACTATTATGCCAGGCCCTTGGCATTGACGACTGTACTTATGAACCTTTTCTTGTGAAATTGAAACTCTGCCTAAGATTATATACTGCCTAAGAGTTACCTCCTGAAAGCCTCCTTGTTGCTTAAATGTGGCCTCTCTCTAAGCCAAACTCAGCATATAAATGCACTACCCTCCCACCAGTGTGGGACCTGACTCCTGGGGATGAGCCTCCCTGGCACCAAGGGATTATTAACAAGTGCCAACTAGCAATGGATCCCGAAAAATACTTTGACCAAAAGGGGGAAATATTAAATACAAATGAGTTTTTATGGCTAAGAGATTACAAAGTAAGTCGGGACATCATTCCAGAGGTTACACTTAAGCAAGTCTCAGCAGGATGCCACTGAATGCTACAGTAAACAATGCCTCAAACAGTGGGGCTTCTGAGGGCTCTAGAGACATCCAGACACTATAAGCAGGACAAGCAAGCTAAAAAATTTGGCACCCTGTCAGTGGGCCTTACTTTGGAATTTATGCTCCCCAGTGTAACAGACTTAGTCTCATTTATAGTTTCCCTACACATGGCTCTTCTGCCCCTTCTCTTTGAACTTATAATTATTACTATACTTGTTAACTTTAAGCCCCAGAGAATTAAGTCTTTGGTCTGTTCATGTGCCAGTTGAGCCCTCAATCACAGCAGAATTGCAACACCTACTCTCCAGTTCACTGAACTCTCCAGGACAACTAACAAGGAGATGATGATGGACAACACCCATCCCAAGGAACAGGCAGTGTCTCCAACTGCAAGCAAGACAATTCTACCCATCTGCCCCATGGGATCTAAGCCCCCTCTCAATTAGAGGCACAGTACGCATCACCATCCCAAAATCCTCAAGACTGGGGAATGAACAATGGACTAAAGTAGACTTACTATTATTCTAATATAAAAGAATACTACTATACTATAAACTTACAGACTTATTATTATTCTAGCAATGGAGAAGTTTTATCATTGACGTGGGGGCAGTGGCCACCAGAAGTTCTGAGGGGAGGGAAAGGGAAAAATAGGTGGAATAAGGTGGCATTTTAAGGACATTGGAATTGTCCTGCATGACATTGCAATGACAGATACAGGCCATTATATATTTTGTCATAATGCACAAAATTATATGGGACAGAATGTAAACTATAATGTAAATTATAGTCCATGGTTAGTTGCAATGCTTTAATATGTGTTCATCAATTGTGATAGATTGTTAATGTGGGAAAATTTGGGAGGGGGGAGTGGAGCATATGGGAATCCCCTATATTTTTTATGTAACATTTATGTACTCTAAAGCTTCTTTTAAAAAAAAAAAAAAAAAAAAGAAAGTTGGCACTCTTTTGTTTGTCCAATTAAATAATGAATAATCTTGGTATTTTCTCTAAGTAACTAATAAAAACAAAAACAAGCTTGAAGACCATCTTAACCTACTTATATGTACTTCCTTAAAAAATCTTTATCTATCTGTCTGTTTGTCTATCTCATCTTGGCTACTTTTGTGTAAATTAATATTATATATGATATATAATCTTAGGTATATCACATCTATTTTACTTGGTAAATTAGTTTGAAGGTATAGTTAGCCTGACAAATTTTTGAATATTATTAGCATTACTTAACAAAATGTTTAAGAAGGTATTGTTAGAAAGATTTTTCCTAAGAATTACATACCATCTAAGTATAAATGGTTAAATATTTTGTCTAGATTAGCCATCAGAGTGTTAGTTCTTTGAGACTTTCTTCCTATCCTTCTTTAAGTTATATACTACATTTTTCTTGTATTCAGGTACCTCTCCTGACTCCTATGCCCTACTGAAGTACATTCTTAGAGGTTCAAGAGTTCCTCCATTAGTTCTTTTAAAAAACTTGGATGTGTCTCATCTGGACTTGCGTATTTATATGCAATTTGGTCAGACAGGCTTACCATTTGTTTTACTATTTTTGTACCTTGGCAAATATCTTCTCAATTTCCATTCTTTTAATATTATTCTCTTTTTATTATCCTTATTACTTAGGTAAAAGCAGATTTTCTTTTGAATTTTCACTTACTTCAGCTCAGTGAAATTGTCATGCTATTTTACTAAAGAGTACACTTATTTATCACTAATTTTTTCAAATAGTCTAAATGTAAGCCTTTCAATTTTTCATAGTTTTTTGAATCCTCTTAAATCATCTTTGCTGGTATAATATTTTAAGCATATTTTTCATAATCTTAGATGGCTACATTGTTAGGAACCCTTACACTTTGAAAATTCTAATATTCTAAACATACACACTAGGGATTTGTTACAATTCCCATCAATCTTATTTTTCTTACAGTCAAGTTACCTAGCTAGTCATGAAAGGATGAGGCAATGTCTATGCTCCATCTGGCTCTGTGGACAGCTACTTGACACATGACTTATATTTCAGCTATTTTCTAAGCATTCACAGCTGTCTCTACAATCAGGAAGGAACGTGGTTCAGGGAGCAGGCCCAGTCACTAAATAATTTTGGCACCACAATCTGATCTCCCTAGTCTTCACTGTGATTAGAATATTAGTTTCCAGTCTTCTTTGTCATCACATTCATTCTTTATAACAACTAGAGATATACTTGTATCTCCTGACTGCAATCCAAAGGTTAAGAAAAGCCTTTTTCTTTTTTCAAAACCACCTTAAGGGAGGCTTACAGTAGTAATCTGATACTATGAACTATATATTGCTAGCTTTTTCCCACGATAGATACAAGGTTACTTAATGGAAAAGTCTATTTATTTTTAAACATACATATTTGGTAATTAAAAAAATCTTGAAAATATTCTTTAGAACGCATAAAAATTTGCCAGTTTGAAATATAACTTTCATATTACAGACTATGTTCTGATGTGATATTAATCAAGTAAATGGGCCACATCAAAACCTGTATATGTGCCCCAAGTTGAAGCACTTTTAGTGACAAAAAGGTATTTTTGCTACATGTTTCTCTCTTCCTTAATGGTTTCTATTCAACCATTTTCAGAAGAACTCCAGTACTACAAATGGATCTTATTTCTTGTGACTTAACTTGTTACATTCTACAGCTCTGCTGGGCCTCTTCAATGTGTTTACTAAGCAGCTCCCTGATCTCAGATGCAACCACAAGAACAAGGGAAACCTGCAGCTGCTACATAATTTAATTCCCTAACACAATGAGCTCTGTCCCCCTTCAGGGCCTTATCAAATACTTCCCCATGTGCTCTGCCTGCAAACTCTCTATGTATCTTCTGTCTTTCTGAACTAGGCTTCACTCTTAAGGTTTTGGATATCAGTTCCACTGAGAAGACTTCTTTGATTCTTCAGATTAGAGTAGGTTCTCCTGTGATACTAAACTTATAACACCCTGTTCTTGTCATGCACAGAACTCATCAAAATTGTAACTGAATACCTAAATACTTATTTAATATCTGCCTTCCTAGGTAGAAAATACATGTCAAGAAAGCAGAGAATCACAGTGGCTGTCACATAACAGGTATTTAATAAATTTGTTATAAGAATCAATTAGTTAATCTATGAGCATAGGGGGAACTCCTTGATGCCAATGTATTCTTTTAACATGATTGTATTTATTCTGGAAATGCTTGGCCTCAAAAGGTGTTATGTAGAGCCAACTTATTTTCACCCTCCTTCCTCTTAATACTTTAGTTTCTGAATTAAAAGTCAACTAAACATTTTTTATAACAGTCTGGTAATGCAGCCAGGAATGGGGAGCCAAAATGACCACATATTCTCACTTTGCTAGTGGGTAGAAAAATTCTAAGTTTTTCTTAAGAGAATAGTACAGGTAGGAAGTGTTGGTCAGGAGCCCTAAGAAGGAAGACATAACTGGCAAAACCAGCCATCACCACTAGCATATGCACTCCAGGAAGAAGGGGGGAGTTCAGGACCCAAAGTCTCTTTGAGAGTCAGGGTTACTCCAGGGGAAGACACCCAGAGACAATGTGGGATGAAGAGAAGCACTAGTGGGGAGTTAAAAGAACCAGCTTTCTGCCTAGCCTGGCCCCTGACCTGTCCAGCCTGCTTTCCTCCCTGCACTGCCTCCTCTCCTGGCCTCTGAGATGAGGGAGCATCCCAGGATGCCCAGAGCTATCTTCAGCTCTGTCACGCAGGATTCTGAGGCCTTGTCTGCGCAAGCTCTTCTGGGAGTGCCTGGTACCTACTCCCCATTGGAAGAGATGAGCAAACACAGACACCACTGAGGCCTATCCCACACTTAGCTATATAACACTATAAAAATATATACCTATTCTAATCAAACATATATTTCCTGCTAAAATGTAAAACAGTGAGTAGGAAGTTCAAATGAAATCTATCTTTGAGTCATGGCAAAAATATATAATAAAGTTGTTAGGGACAATTTGCCAGGTAGCTAGCATCCAGGCACCATCTGGTATAGATAAAGGAAGAAATCTTAATAGTAATCTAAATTTTGTTCCCAGGTGAGTAAGAATTAGCCTGGTTAACAGAC
>JAQZBX010022573.1:0-31459 GCA_029593785.1 Cabassous unicinctus
TTTTTTTTTTTTTTTAAATAATGGCCATTCTATGCAGTGTGAGATGATATTTCATTATCATTTTGATTTGCATTTCTCTAATAGCTAGTGATATTGAATATTTTTTCATGTGCTTTTTGGCCATTTGTATTTTCTCTTTGGGGAATTGTCTATTTAGGTCTTTTGCCCATATTTTAGTTGGATTACTTGCTCCTTTATTGTTGAGTTGTATGATCTCTTTCTATAGAATAGAAATCAAACCATTATTGGATATTTGGTTTCCAAATATTTTCTCCCATTGAGTGGGCTGCCTCTTCACCTTGACAAAGTCCTTTGAATCACAAAAGTGTTTAAGTTTCAGGAAGTCTCATTTATCCGCATTTTCTTTTGTTGCTTGTGCTTTCAGTGTAAGGTTCAGTCCTATGTTTTTAAAATTTTTTAAAATTTTATTTAAAATTTTATTAAAATTGTAAACATATAATTTTAAAAAATATAACCAAACAATAAAGTAAAACCAAAATGAATAGGGAGGCAGAATCGTTTTAAAACAAATTGCTATATTTCAATATTGGTAGCAATTCACTGTGTAGAAGAGGCAGTATAAGCCATGAAGGTTAGAGTTTATATGCTCAGAATTACCAAAGAAAGACCTATCAATATAAATCTTTTGGTTCTGTAAGGGCCTCTTCTATGTACGGTATTATGATTCCAATAAAAGTTCAAATTTCACCTCCAAAGTTTTATCTATCACATCATAAATATGTGAAATAATCTCAAATGTTATTTAAAAGTCAATCAAGTCCACATTGGACTACAGTTGTGTGGTTCCAAAAATCACTGTAGAGGACACTTTTACATCTTATTAAGAAATATTATTAGGGAATTCATTGAAATTGATGTTTTATAAAGGCATTGGTTTAATTTTCTAAAATATAGGATTTAATATAGGTTAAATTTTTATGCTTTGAACATATAAAGTCAATAAATAACTGATTTAACAACTCAAACCATTGCTACTTAATGGATCTTATTTTGCTATTATGAAAAGGCTGTATATATCAGCCTTGATCATCATTCATCTGAAATATAGACCTATTAACTTTTCTCCACAACTTTCATTTCTTTTTCCTTCAGCTCATCTTCTATACCATTGCCAATTAGTTATTTTATTTTAGTTTAAAATTTTTTTCAATTAGCTCTTTTTCAACAATACAAATCAGGTTATTACTTTCAGCTTCTACGAACTCCTACAAGACTACAGTTGAAACTCCCTTGGCATAACAAAGAAAGCATTGCATTATTTCTAGCTTCATGCTTGGCTCTATCTAATGCTCTTCCAAACCAAACTTCTTGCCATCCACCAACCACACAATTCTCCCTGTCTTTCTACTTTTGTACATAGTTCTCTTAGCTTAAGGGCTCCTTTCCTACCTTCTTTACTTAGTAGGCTCCTACTCATCATTCAAAGTCAAGTTTAAATATCCTTGCTTCTGTGAAGGCTCCCATGATTCTCCTATGGAGAGAAAGTCATTATCTCCTGTTCTCCCATAAATATTTTAAGTCAAGTAGGTCTTCGTTTCAGAAGCCATTCCTGTGTAACAAACCACTCTAACTTAGTGACATAAAACAACGAAATTTTATCATGCTTATAATTTCTGTAAGTCAGGAATTTAGACAGGACATAGTGGGGATGCCTTGTCTCTACTCCATGGTGTCAGAGCCTCAACTGGATATTCTGGAAGGCTGGGGGTCAAACGCTGGCTGGGAACTGAAACCACCTAAAGGTCTGGTGATTGGTCTGGGAGGTCTCAAAGACTAGGACTGGAGAGTCTATATGTGGCCTCTTCATGTGGTTTGGCTTCCTCCTAGCATAGAAGCTCAGGGAGTCAGATTTCTTACATGAAAGTGTAGGGCTCCAAGCACAAGGTTGTCTATTCTGACCTAGGCTTAGAAATCACAAAGCATCACTTCCCCTGCATTTTGTTTTGGCTATAAATGAATCAAAACCTGACCAAGATTCAAGGGGAGGGGACACAGAAACCACCTGTCAATGGAAAGTATGTGAACCAGTCTTTAATTCTGCACCTCTTTGTCACTTATACTGTAAGCAACTTGAGAACAGGGAGTATGATTTACAACCGCTGTTTCATTGAAAATTTAGCACAATTCTTTAGAATATGGAACTAAATATTGAACATATTAACTTAAAAAATCCCTTGTTGAAGGCGTTTGACTTTTTTCTCTCAGAGTTCAGTGTGAAAAAAAGCTATAGCTAGCTGTACATGTAATTTACAGAGAATAAAACCCACCTAGATCAGAAGGGCAACAATATAGATTATTTGGAAATACCATTGCATAAAGTAAATTTAAACCTCACTTATAGTTCAGCAAGGAAGTTCTAACTTCTGACAACTATTGCTGGACAGTAAGTAATTAGCTCACTTCCCATTAGGAGGCTACTTAAATTATTTCTTTTTTCCAAGTAATTTTAGGTGGTGTGACAGTTTGAATTTGGTGAATCCCCCACAAAAGATTGTTTTTGATCTAATCCATTCCTGTGGGCATGAGACCCTTTGATTACATTACATTCAGTTGAGGTACCTTGATTAGATCACTTGATTAGATTGCTTTTACTTGGACTAATTCAGTGAGGCATGACTCAGGTTGGATCTCTTCCCTCTTACTGCAGCCTTTATATAAACTGAGACACAGAGAGAAAGAAGACACACAGAAAAGGAAGTTCTGCCATTTTGACCCAGTCATGTGAGATAGAGGACTCAAGGATCTCTACCAGCTGAAGAGGCTGACTCCATGGAGCAGCTCAAGGCTAAAGAGATGAGCCATATACCTGATAGCCCACTGCTGGGCTCAGGGAGAAAGGGGAGAAGCAGAGGATGAGAGAGGAGGCCTGGAAAGAGACAAGCCATATGCCTGATCACCCACAGCTGAGCTCTTGGAGATGGTAGCCTTAAGGGGAAGGCAAGGATCTAGGCAGGGTCTGCTGCCATCTTGCCTCCCCATGTGGCAGGACACCAGGATCACCAGTGATCTCACCTGACTTTGGTGAGAAAGCATCTCTGATGATGCCTGGATTCAGACATTTTCACAATCTTGGAACTGTAAGCTTTTACCCTAATAAATTTCCCATTATTATGTGTCCGCAGTGTATCAACCCTTGAAGGTTCAGCTAAAATGCTACATCACTCATAAAACTTACTTTGAATTCTGCTTTTAAAAAATTTTCATATCACACATCACTAAAGGATTATTCTCACTTAAAGTAAACTAATATTGCTCAAACAACATGGTTTTCTTTGTTACCTGGTTAATTATAATATGTGAAATTGAAAGCAGGGCCATTTACAGCAAATACTCTTAAAGCACAAAAGGTGTTTACAGTCAGATTATAAACTCTGTTTTTCCTTAAAGTCATTAACATCACCATCTTGATTGACAAATACTTAGCAAGCACTTGAAAGGGAATTATGCCTTACTGGACATTGTCTGCATAAGATTAAAGTGACATGGTCACTGCCCTCTCTGAGCATACAATCCAAAACAGATGTCATGGTATAAACAAATACAAAAAGGGATAAAGGTGCCTATATACATCTATTCAAAGATTGAAAAGCATTGCATGAAATATTTATATTATGTTCCAGCAACAGTGCAAGTGTTCTGTGTGGGTGTGTGTAGAAGATTGAAATGTTCATATTCAGGAAGGGTTGAGGTAAGGGTTTTTCAAATGCAGGTTTTGTCTGTATAAGTAAGAAGGCAATAGTTCACATATGTTCAACTGGGACTCTATTAGAAGAATACAGATGTCAATCACCACAGAATAACCACTGTACACATGTGAACCAGATGCTGCCATGTAAAATAACCCAGGGTGTTTCACAGATGAATCACTGAAAACGTAATTACACATCAGTCCTAGTTTATTAGTAACAGGTCCACTTATGCGGAAGCCATATGGTACTATCCATCCTGAAGTAGTGGAAAATACAAAAATGGGTACTTTGAGATGTTCAAATATAAACTCTCCTTCTGCTGCTTTGGCTCTATTATCCTTATGGCGAGGTAAGTGCTGATTATATGTTTTCAGTCAAATGTCTTTGGGACAGATGTCTGTGGTTGCCTCTTATTAGTAAAGATTGTGCCAAATAAAGTTTACATTATATACCCTCCTTTTCAAAAGATTTTATTTCAACAGAAAAGAAAATGTATAGTGATCACACAACTCCTACGTATCTAAAAATTAATGACTTGGGTAAACATTCATTTATCATATCTTCACGTGTGAGCTCAGCATTAAACTATTACAAATGTTTTCTCTTACATATAGTTTAAATGTGGATTAAATATATACGGATTCACTGCAGAATTATAAAGTACACGTCAAAGATGCCAGAAAGCGTCTGTGCTTTACCACATTGATTCTCAAAAGCTTCAAAAGTCACTATTCTGTGTTTCATAAAGCTGTCCACCTATTTACGTAATCAATCGATTTTCTTGTTTTCTTTAAGTGGCACAGCAAATAGAAATGGAACACTTTAGTTAATAGCAAAGGCTTTAAAGAGGAGTTTAATTTTTGCTTCAAAGAGACTCTTTAAAACAAAAGAAATCAGCACACCAAAGCCTACTTCTATAGAACAGTTTGCTTAGGAAACAACACCAGGAGGGGACAGAATGTCAATGGTGACAGGGCAGTATATCTAATCTAACCATCCCTGCTACACTTTAACTCTGTGGTAGAGACCATATTAAGTATTAAGAAATACTTAAATGAAGTAAACTGAGCAGTATTTCAATGTTGCAGCCCCGGGGTTTTCTTTTGTTTATTGTTTGGCCACAGGCTCATAAAACGTCCAGGCAGGTAGACCTTGTTAGGCGTTTCCCATTCTGAGGGGTTTCTTATCAGCATTAAAAGAGGAAATCTAAAACTGTTACCTTAAATAACTCTTCCAATAGTTCTGATTATTTCAAAATATATTTTATATAATATTTTACATGTAACACGCATGCAAGTTATAAGGTATAATAATAAATCAAACTTCTGCAATGCTACCACCTAACCTAAGAATTTGAAATTACCAATATGGTTATATAACATGCTCCTTCTCCAGCATGCTGCCACTGAGGAATAACCCTACTCTGTAATATGTGATAACCATTTTCTGGTCTTCAAAAGAAAAGTTTAACTACATATAAATATATTCATGAATAATAACTTGTATAAATGCTACTTTGGTTTTGAGCTTTGTAAAAACGGAAATCACACTGTGGCTAGCCTTCTGTTACTTGCTTCTTTTACTCAACATTAAGTAACTATGATTCATCCATGGCATTCATTTTCACTATTGTGTAATATTGCATTATATGATTATATATATTTTTTGTTAAAAATGCTATTATGGACATTATTATATATATTTTCTGCAGCACATAAGCTAGAATTTCTCTATGGTAATATGCCTAGGAGCTGAATTTCTGGGTCATACAGTATGTGAAGGTTTAACTTTACAAAATGATGCCAAATTTCCACTCTCGTTACTAGTGTATAAATGTATGAGTTTCTATTAATCAAATCCTCTCCAACAGTTGATATTGTCAGAACTTTAAATTTTTGCCAAAGTGGTGTTAAATAGTATCCCTTCATAGGATTAAAAAAAGTACTTTTAACATTGAAAGAAAAGTTGCAGGAACAGTTCTCTTTGAAAATAATTTGCTGATACCATGCCTTATTACCCCCAAACATTTTAGTATTTGGGAGCATAAATATTCTCCTACTTACCCACAATTAGGCCATCAAAAGCAGAAGGGTAACAGTGATATATTATTGCCACCTAATCCTCAGCCAACATTCAAGTTTTCAGTTGTCCCAATATTATCATTTATAGCAAAAAGATTCAGTCCAAAATCACATATCATGCATTTAGTTGTCACATCTCTTTGGTCTTCTTATTCTGAAATTTTTTGAGGTATTTTTGACCATTTCTGAGGAGTTCGTTTCCTCAGGTTAGATTCAGGTCACGCATCTTTGGCAGGACTATCACAGAATTGCTGCCATGTTCTTATTTTGCATCCTACCAGGTGGTACATGATTCAATTTGCTTCATTACCAGTGGTGTTCACTTTGATCCCAAGATGGTGTCTTCCAGGTTTCTGCACTTTACATTTCCTTCTTTGTAATTAATGTGTTTTGTGGACAGGTAATGAAGTTGATCATCTTGTCATATGCTTAAAAGTTATTTGTGTGTTTCTTCTTCTGTGAAGTGTCTGCATAAGTCATTGGCCCATTTTTCTATTGGGTTGTTTGTCTTTTCTCATTGATTTAGAAGAAAGAATACTGATTCTCTGTCAGTTACATGTGTCATAAATATTTTCTCTCAGTATGTGAGTTTCATTTTCTTTATGATGTCTTTTGATGAACAGAGGCTCTTTATTTTAATGTGGTCAAATTTATACATGTTTTCTTCCGTGGGTTGCACTTTTTGAGTCTTAAGAAATTCTTCTTTTCCTCAAGATCTTAAAATTATTTTCTTCAAAAAGTTTTTTTAACTATTGCCTTTTACATTCACATTTTTAATTCATTTGAAATTTATTTTCATGTAGGTATGAGGAAGAGATCAAATGTCATTCTATACAAAGGGGAAAAACAGTTGTCCTAATGCCACTTATATAGTTGAGCCTTTCCTCAGTGAACTGTATTACGACTTTTCCATATATGCTTGGGTGTATCTGTTCAGCTTACTTAGTTGACTATCCCAGTGCTAATATCCTACTTTATAAATTACTATTCCTATTTAATAAGTTGTAATATATGGTAGAGAAAGTTCCCCCACTTTATTCTTTTTCAGGACTACTTTAGCTATTCTTGGCCTTTTGTTCTTTTGTGTAAATTTCAGAAACAGCTTGCCAAGTTCCATGAAAAACCTTGTGGAGATTTTGACTGCAACTGGAATAAATTTACAGATCAATTTAGAGACAGCTGAAATCTTTTTGATACAGTCTTCCTATCCTTCAAATTTTATAATTTGCTGTATCTTTTTATAATTTATTCATTGTATGTTTTGAATCACATTTTCTAACTACTTGAGGCTGGTGTATAGGAAAGCAACTGATTTTTGTATTTTTGTATATATTGAGACCCAATGCTACATGCTCTAATTAATTCAAATATTTATCTGTAAATTCTTTTGGATTTTCTACATAGTCATTCATATGAACTGTGAACACTGATAATTTTATCTCTTTCTAAGACATTTTCTTTATTCCTTTTTATGTTCTACATGCACTGGCCAGGGCCACCAATACAACATTGACTACAAATAGTGCTCGTGAGCATTGTAATGGATTGAATCATGCCCCTTTACAAAGACATACTCAAGTCTTAACCCCTGGTCCTGTGGATGCAGTCTTATTTATAAATAGGATCCTAGAAGATTCTATCATTTAAGGTGAGGCCAAACCGAATCAGGGTGAGCCATAACACAGTATAACTGGAGTCCTTATAAGGAAATTTGGACAAGGTCAGTAAGAGTCAGTAGTAGACAGATGGGGAAAGAGATTGTCATGTGACAGAAGCAGAGACTGACTTATGGATTGTTGGCAAGTCACTCCCAGAACATTACAGACTTTGGTAGAAGCATGGCCCTGCCAACACCTTGATTTTGGACTTCCAGCCTCCAAAACTGTGAGAAGATACATTTTTGTTATTAAAGCCAACCAGCCTGTGGTATCTGTTACAGTAGCCCTGGCAAACTAAGACAGGTATCTTGACCTTAAAGAAATGTTTCTATTTTCCATGGGTTTCTGTTTGGTGCTTAAGGAAATTCTCTAAAAATTAGCTTGCAAAGACATTTTATGATATATGTGGGATGAATTTTATTAAATTCTTCTGCATCAATTGAGTTGATCATATGGTTTTTCTTCTTTAATTTTTTAATATGATATATTATAATTATTTATTCCTTCCTGAACTAAACTCAAATTTTTCATCATATACTTTTTATAGTTTTAAAAAATACATTGCTAGATTTAGTTTGCTAATACTGTTCAGAATTTTTGCATCTATGTTCAGATCTGTAATTTTCCTTTGTCAACCTTTTTTTTTATGGTGCAGGAACAAGGTTATGTTAGCCTCATAGAATTAGATGGGAACATTCTGCCCTTTCCAAATTTCTGGAAATGTTTGATAAAACTGATATAAATTGTTCTTTGGGAATCCTGAGCACTTTCCTCCAGAGAGGATCTGTGTTTATTTCTACTGGGAGCAAGGGGGTGCTACTCAAGAGTTCCCAGGGGCCAACGTAGAATTCCAGTGGCTGAGCTCAATCATCATTTTTCTCTTAGGACAGCCCTCTTTTCTATTTGTTTACTGCACACAGGAAGATACCTGCTTTGGTTGCAGCTTGTAATTGTTTTGGTCTTGAAGATTTCTCAAAATTTTAAAGAGAAGAGAAAATATGTCTTTTTGTAATTTATGCAGGATCTAATTGTATTTTAGTGGAAAGGCCCCTCTGAATATCTAGTTTGACATATTGTCAGAAAAGAGATTCAGTGATTCAAATTTAATAATGTGGAATTTAAGTAGTGTTTTGTCATAGAAGAAGTGAGTCTGGAGTCAGAATAAGTTTTGATTAAATTCTTGGATCTGTCACTTACTGGTCATATGATCTTGAGGAAGTCAGAATTTTTCTGAACTTGTCTCCTCTTTAAATTGAGGATAATAACTCCTACTTCATAAGGCTATTCAAAAGTATATAGCTAAATATAACTAATACTTGCCAAACACATGAGCTAGACACTATTAATAAGCATTTATAGGTATGAAACCATTTAATCTTCATAACAGCTCTATGAGGTAGTATTATAACTTCTACTCTTCACAGTTTTATAAAACAAGGAAATGTAAAGTAACTTGCCCAAGGTTGTAATACTACTAAGTGTAAAAGTTGGGATTCAATCCTGAAAGTCTGACTCTGCTCTTAAGTAATATTAAGCCATATTTTGCAGCATTAAACCAATTAAATCACTTGAGTTATGTAAAAGTTCTATTATAGTATCTGGCTTATAATAAGTACTATAAAATAATAGCTTAATTTTATAATAATAATAAGAATATAATTATTATTATTGAGAAGATTCATAGGGTGAGTGGATAAATTGTAGTATATCCACAAATAAAGTACTACTCATAAAACACAAAGAAATACTGACCCAGTTCCACATGGAAGAATCCCAAAAGCATTATGCTACATGAAAGAAGCCAGACTAAAAATGGCTAAATACTATATGATTTTATATGGCATTCTGGAAAAGGCAAAACTTTTGGGACAGTAATCAGATCAGTGGTTGCCAGTGCTGGTTGTGGGGGAGAGGACTGACTACAAACAGGCATGAGGAAACTTTTTGGGATGATGGAAATATTCCCTAATCTGGTTGTGCAAGTTTGCCAAAATTCATAGAACTGTATACCTAAGAAAGGATAATTCTACTTTATGTTAATTATACCTCAATAAGCAAAACAAATGAAAAACACAGATAGCAGTCTTTCCCCTGAAAGAGCATCTTCAAGCAATTTAACATTTATGCTTAAGCTTTTCTCTCTGGTTAGCATACAGGTTTATGTCGTCAGTTATTTTTAAAATGTACTGTTTTTTTGTTTTTTTTTTTAATACAGTGTATTTATTGTTAATTGTGAAATACATATCCATGGAACAGCAATAAGAGTTCCTTACCAAGCCTCTGGGAATGGAGGAAAGTAATTAACAAAGGGGGCTTGCTAGTGTCAAATTGTCAGGGGATGCTTAATATGCTTCTATTTTCAATTTATTTTTATAATCTTTAAAAAATAGATCATAAGCTGCTTTCTGGCAAGAATTTGTTGCAATAAAACTAAAAGAAATGTAACTCTACAGTACTAGAAACTTCTATTATGCAATGATAAAATTACTCTTGTCAAAGCAGAACTTCGAGAAATAAACCATATTGTACTTCAAAATCAAAGTGAAAAATGTGATGTTATTAGAATATATAGATCCAAAATGTCTCTTCCCATAAAGAATAGTAAATTGAAATGACTCAAACTAGGTTAGAAAGATTACTTAAATTCTTTCAATTATGCTTAAAAAATTAGAGACAGATCCTATTATGAAGAATAATTAAATAAAAAGAAATTTGGAGGAAAACTATTAGTATTAAGAGATACTAATGGAAGAAAGCAGGTAAAGTCACAGTTTTTAACATAACTGAACAATAAGCTCAGCTATACGATAGTTTTGATTCTGAGTCAGAAATATTTCCAGCTTCACTGCAAAAGGGGAATGCTGACTTTGGAGTAAGATTTTAGTAGGGAGTAGAAGAGGAGATATCTGCAAGTCAAAAGAGACTCTTCTGTACTACACTACCCTAGGAATCAACTTGTAAAAAATTTGCTTGCAGGGTTCCCATTTTATCTGTGGAAATAGCAAAAGTGGAGAGGGATCCCATTTTATGTGATTACCTGAGACTGAACACAATCTTCTGAGTTTCTAATAAGTCTATTTTCCAATTACTTTTAGTCTGCTTTTACAGAGTGGGTTTGTTTTTGAATGTAAATGGTGACATCTAGAGTCTCCTAAATCTTTATTCTCTGAGAAGTGACTACCTAATGTCAAGTAGATCTCATCCTTAGCAAGGTCTTATAAGCTAATCAACCAGAGCATACTGGAGGAAACAAAGGCTGCCAAAGGAATAGTTTACTAGCACTAACATATGTGGAATACATATTCTTCTTTGAATAATAAAACTGCATTTTCCTTCTCTTTGCTGCACAATAAGAGCTGCAGTAATATCAAATGTCTCATATATTTTTAAAAAAATAGCATTGATGTGCATATTCTACTGTTTTTCTTACATCTGTTAGGATTGGGGTAAGGATAAGTTCTGTAGAAATCCTAAATAAATTAACACAATATCCCAAGTACAATTTTGATTTTCATAAAGTTCTTATTGAGAATTGGCTGATTAAAATGGTGGGATTTTTCAGTCTTGGTTGTCCAGTTATAGCCAAATGGTGGCAGAAGTAATTTGTTATCTAGAGACTGACTAGCAGACCAAATAATTTCAGAATGACTGATGTTTCTAGACTTAGGCTGGATTGGATAGACACTGGAGAAATAGAGCATGAGACTAAATATATATGTTAAAAGAGTAGCCAGTGGACACAGCATATGAAAAATCCTTGAAACCCGTGAAATACTTGGATATCTGATTATAAAATTGAGATAAATGTATTTTTTAGGAAAGTTGTGGAAATTTTTTCTTTTGCAGTAAAATGAGAAGAAGGAATTTGGATGTTTAAAAATAAAACTTTTATTTGTATATATTTTAATATAAATATATTATATTTTAATATAAGGGCATATTAGGATATGTAGTGCTCCTATAGGCTTCCACACTATTGTCCTGATTATTTTTATAGATATCCCAAGTGATATAGATAGGAAAAATGAAATTATACTCATGGGAATGATGAGAAAGAAGATTTCCTAAATAATGCACCATCCATCATATAAGCATAATTACCGTGCATATGAATAAAATATTTAAAAGTATTTATCAATATATCTCTCTTAGTCAATTGATAAAAAATAAAAACAGAATATTGCCATGTGTCTAAATGAATTCTAATCTCCCTTTCAAGTTTATGTTTACTTTCATTAACATGATTCTTTTAGACTGTTTGGGAGGCAAATAACATCCCAGAAAATCCTAATATGTGAAGTGAGATCACTCTAACTGGCTGAGATTGCAAACCTGTGTTTAATTGGGATAGAGACATGATTCATGATTGCTTAGTGTTTGGAGCAGACACCAGGAAGGTATGGGAAGAGGCTGTCAGCTCTGTGGCTCTCAGGTGAGTTGGAGATGACTGGGGAAGGGGAGCAAACATTGGGCCTCCCCAGGAAACCTCTTTTAGCAGCAAACCTAGCTAAACTTCATTTTAAATTTTATTCCCTAGTGCATTGGTACACAGTCAGTTTTTGGCCTCTTTCCCTAAAAAATTGAAAAGTTTGATAATGCCTTATGCTGTCAAGGGTGTGGAAATGAAATTCCCAGTACCTAATGATCAGCTAATCTAGTTTCTTGGCTCTGGGGAAGGACCTAAAATCAACCAACAAGTGCCATTTTATTTTTCTTGTCACCTTTGGATAATTTAATTGTCTTTTATATGTTATAATTTATTTGTCTTTTCCTCTTTGTTCTCACAGCCAAATCACTGATACCTTATCCACTTCATAATAAATCTCCATTTGGCTTCCAACATCTTTTCTTTACCATTCCCTTCTCAAATACTTAAATCAACCTTGAAAATAGATTTCAAAAGTCACCCAAATTCTGTCTAGTCTGCAAAATGTCTACGGGTTCCAAACACGGTATCAGATATTTGGTTCAGTCACCTTTATTACTTCTACTATTCAATTTTGACAACAGAACATGGAGCAGGGACCTCCCTCCATTTTTTACTTGGCCAAAAACTTCTAGGCAAAAGTTCTTATTAATCCAAATAAAATGGAAGAAGAGAAGAGAAATATTTTTCTTAGGACTACTGCCTTATTGTTATGAGAATTTGAGGGGCTGGTAAATATTTATATAAGTAGATTAAATTATCTTTCTCCCCAACTGATGAAGCGATGCCATATTTGCGATGCTTTAATCAACATATATCTGTAATGGCTTCTCTAAAACCCCTGGCAAATTATAGGGAATAAGAATTATTCTTTACTTTTGTAACAGCAGAACATTCCTTTACCTTATTTGCAATGCATAAGGTATTACTCTTTCTAAGAATGCTTCATTGCCGTATATTCTTTGACATAAATAAGACCAAACATGATTTTAAAATAAATGAAAATTAGTTTAGGGCCTAACATGTCCTGAATTAAAATGTACATTTCAAAATTACAGTTTTCTGTTATAAAGATTTCCACACTCTTTTGTATTTTTTTGGATTTTGCATTTTTGTACTTTCTTCCTTGCTTGGAAAACTCTTAATTTCACTTAAAGACCCAGTTTGGATCTTCTAAGTAGCTTTATAGGTCTGCCCCTGTACTCCCACTTTTTTTCCCACAGAATACCAGTAGAGCTCTCACTGCCTTATATTATTATTAAGCCCTATAATTATTATAATGATTATGTTGTGTGGCTTCTCTCTTTTACTGAACTTTGAGATCCTCAGTGTATTGGTTTCCTATGACTGATATAATAAATTACCACAAACTTGGCTTAAAACAACACACATTTATTTTCTCACAATTCTGGAGGCCAAAAGTCCTAGAGTCAGGGTATTGGTAGGGCTGTGCTCTGTCTAGAAACTCTAGGGGAGAATCTATTCCTTGTCTTTTCCAGATTCTGGTGGCTGCTAGCATTCCTTGGTTTGTGGCTGAATCACTGTTATCTCTGCCTCCAGGGTAACAATGCCTTCTCCTCTTCTGTCTGTGTCTAATCTCTATGTGCCTCCCTCTGAATAAGGATATATGTGAATGCATTTTCGGCCCACCAGGATAATCCAAGAAAATTTCCCCAGCTCAAAATCCTTAATTGATTCACATCAGCAAAATCTTTGCCATACAAGGTAACATGCACATGTTCCAGGGGTTAAGACAGGTTCTTAACAAGGGGTCCGTAAGCTTGAATTGAAAGAAAAAAAAAACATTATTCTTGTGGGGAAGTGTTGGTGCGGGTGTGATATATTTATTAAATAATACACAGTATAGTGTGGACTTAGTAAGGGGTCCGTGGTTTTCACCGGACTGGCAAAGGGGTCCATGGAACAAAAAAGGTTAAGAACCCCTGGGTTAAGAAGTGGACATTGGGAGATGGGCATGGGTGTGGGTCATTATTCAGTCTACCACACTGAGTGAGGGTGAGATGTCTTATTTATGTTGGTACCTTCAGTTCTTAGCATATTGCCTGGCCCAAATTGGATGCTACATAATTGTTGAATAAATGAATAATCACATGATTTTGCTGAGGTTTTTAAATACATATCAAGTCATACAAAATAGTGAGAAGTTTATAGTGTTCAGTAGAATTCAGTATTGAGAAACATGTACTAGCGGCTTTAACAGGCTAATCATAATGTCTTTAGTGGCCATACATAGTAACTAAATTTGTTTTATAATTAGGTTCTAATTCAAGAATTAGGCAGGTATAAAATAAGAAAAAAAATTTTCAAGCCATGACAATATACTAATACTTGAAGTAAAGGGTAAGTATGAAAGCACGGGACACATAGTTAAATAAGAAATAGCCTATGAGTACAAGCTCATTATTTTTCCAAATAAAAATACACATAAAAAATTGCAATTACTATCTCAAGAAGGATTGCCTTATTTAAAATCATAGATACTAGATAATTAAATATTCACCAAACATAGAAATAAATGAGATTTCTCAGAGATTGAATTTGAGTGCCTCTTATGAATACCTGCCTGGCTTCCTGGAATTTGTGCCATTTGGGTGTGACTTACTTGGGGGTAATGCGGGATACTATCACTATGCATTACAACTTCTTTACATTTTGACTAAGGTTGATAAATGTCTTGATAGAAACTATTCTTCAGGGAACACCATATCTTTACAATGACATTATGTTCATATCTCTATTACACAATTACAGTTAATGGTTCTGAAATAAGCACTCCACACCTGTGCCTATAAGGTAGAGAGCGCTAACTCCCTTACATGCCTTATTTTATGAGATATCAAACCACTTGTATGTAAGGCACATTTTTGTTCTCCAGAGTGTGCTTCAGATTAGCAGCTATTTGAAAATTTAAAAAGTTAACATATTAGCTTTATTGATAAATATTTGCCATGGCTTAATAGGAACATGGAAGTCTACCAAGAAAGTAATTTAATCTAAGCTTTTCTATACTAATAACATAAATGTTTCTATTTGGGAGGGGACATCAAAAAGCTCTCAGAACACTTGTCAAAAGAGTTTGAGTTTTTCTTGATGTATTCTGCTCTGTTATTCCAAAAAAGCTAATGAAATGTGGTAAATTTTGCTTCCCTCCAAAAATGAAGTGAAACATATAAACTTATTGCAGTCATAATTTACACAACTATTGTATACTGAATATTGAAACAATACTGTTTATTGACAATTATTATCCTCTACATCATATAAATTTGGAACTGTACTCATTACTATTTTTGTACTTTGGGTACAGGGAACCCAGACTATTATACCTGTGAATTTCACTCATTTATTAGAAAGCTTCTTCTGTCACCAGATGATTTTCTTTCACTAGGTCATGAACTATCTCAAAATGGTGTTAAGTGATAATTATCAATATAAGAATGTATTAGTCAGCCAAAAGGGTACCGATGCAAAGTATCAGAAAACTGTTGGCTTTTATAAAGGATATTTATTTGGGGTAGAAGCTTACAGTTACAAGGCCCTAAAGAATCCAACTCAAGGTTAGTTCCTCACCAAAGTCTCTTGCCACCTGTTGGAGCAAGACGGCATGACATCTGCAAGGGTTCGGCCTTCCTCTTTCATCTTAAGGCTCCATGGTCCCAGCTCCTTCTGCACTCAACTGTAGGCTGGAGGACTCATTTCTTTCTGGGCTCTGCTGCTCTGTTCTCTTCACAAGGTTAGCTGTAAACTATCGGGTGAATGGCTCATCTCTCCTCCCAGGGCCGCAGGATCCTCTTCCGTGTCTATGGAGCACCCTTCCTCTGTGTATCTTTTCTGTGTATCTACTTCATTGTGTCTCCTTGATTGAGTGTCTGTTTATATAGACCACAAAGCAGGTGGGGACTCAAACTGAGTGCCCTAATGATGTGGTCAAATCAAAGCCCTAATCTTAACATAATTTAATCAAAGCCTTCTCAGCTGAATCTAATACAATCAAAGGATATCATTGCCCAGAGGAACAGACCAATTTACAAATATAATTTATATCTCTTTTTGGAATTAATAAATAATATCAAACTGCCACAAAGACTACATTACTTTTGTGATTTTCTATCTCTTTATTTAAGTGAGGGGTATGATTTATTTATATTATTGATAGAGTTTTTTTTGTTTTGTTTTGTTTTTTACCAGTGTCTACTATGTGTCATGACTATGCTTTGTAAAGAGTTATATATTGAAGCAATATTTACTCAAGGAAAAGCCTACAGTATCAGGAGACACTTGAGAATCAAAATGGAGATTGGAGCAAGGATATGATTAAATACTACTACTACTACTAATGGAGAATAAGATTTTAAGATTATATTCTTGGTTGGGCACAATATATATAGAAATTCTTTACTCAGGAAGCTATTAACAACAATTAAATAACATACAAAAACCACTGTTCTTAGGTAATTATATTTTAGTTAAAAGAGAGACAAAATAAATTACTATCTATTGTTTTAGAAAGTGATATGTTCTATGGAGAGAAATTAAAAAGGGCTTTCAATTGGGAGTGGAGTAGGGTTGCAATACTAAATAGCGTGGTCAAAGAAGGTCTCACTGAGAAGTTGAAGCATGAGCTAAGTTGTGAAGGACAGATAAAGGTAATATCTAAGGGAACAGCATTTGAGACAAAAGAATGGCTTGTCCAAAAGCAGGAGTAGATCTGTTGTTATGAAGACTATACAGAAAGCTGGCATGACTGAAACAGAGTGAGGAAGAGAGAGAAAAGTAGCAGATGAGGGCAGAGAGCTAAATGGGACACACGGGTGAAATGTGAAAGAAAAACATAAAATATTCTGCAGAAGTAGACTGGTTATCATAGGATATCTAAATAATAAGACAGTTTGGAGTCATTACCAAGAATGGGTTTGATCTAAATGTGCAGATATTAAATGATCTCCATGGGCAGGATTAGTACTGTACATACACTATGATCTCATATGTATATATTAATATGTGGTCTTTATGCCAAAAAAATGCTTTCAAAAGGATGCATAAGATACTGTTAATAGTGGCAATGTTTGGTGGTGGGGGTGGAGTATGAGAGGGGATTTTACTCTTTTCTGTACTGATGAATTATTTTGTTTTGTTTGGTTTTTAAAGCATCTGTATTTATTACTTTTATTTAAAAAAGAAAAAGAGCCATTTGTATATCTTCAGCATGGTCTCTTTTCAGTCAAACCTCATCAGCCGTTAATGTAAGAGTTTTACCTTTTGACCTTTGGATGCCATCTCAGCATCATGAAATGAATTTTGCAAGTGTTCTGTTTCCTAATTTCCATTCGTACAGCTTAGTCCAGTGATTTTACTAAGTCATGACAATTTCACTGAGAAGAATCAGTTTCTCAATTTGAGCTCCTTGGCTTCTTAGCAATTGCATCAATCTTAAAACCCTCATTCCCGTACTTTCTCCAAACTGACCCCTGGACCAACCAACCAAAACCACACACATTAATATATCCACCCCTGCCTCTGTCCTACAGATACTATCCTTTCTACCCTCCAGAAATGCCTTTCCTACCTTCAGAGAAATAAGTCTCTTTTTGCAAAACCCTCCTTCTGCATGTAGACTCCCAAATCACTTTCAACTTATTTTAATCACTCAGAATTCCCAAACATAATTTACCATAGCCATATGCAGGTATCAGTTCTGTTTTCCTATTAAGCATGGAGTCTCTCCAGGAGCAGGGGTCAAGCCTTTCCTTTCTTTAGTATCTTTCCATGTGACCTAATATAATGCTCCCCATGCAACAGATGTATCCATGTGGCTTTATTACCTAATTTATGTTTATTAATTAATATTGCTTAGAAAGTAATTCTATAAAACTATAGGGAATGGTGGAGCCTAGAAGAGTCAAATAGCCTCAATCCCTCTGTGGTGAGTTCCGTGGATTTACCTGCTCATCTTCCATTCCATTCTCTTCCTAGGATGACCTTTTACTATTGCAGAAACTGAAAAGCTAAAAACTCTTCCAGTCTCCTTCTTAAAACTCTTGAGATATCTCGAAGGTGGAAATGAGATAAAGGACACTTTCTTGACTCATTTAACTGTTTTTTTTTGCCCCCAACAAGCAGTCATAATGGAGAATGAGAGGCTTTTCTGTAGCAGATTCCTATATCCATTCTTCAGTTTTCTGGCTCTCGAACGGCAGTTGTGGTAGAGGTGGTGGCTAGAATCCATGGTCCCATACACACTCACCAATTTTGAGGCTGTCATGCAGCAGCACTGGAGACTACAGGAGGTTCCTGGCAACTGGATTAGAGTTATATAGTGGCTTCTCGTGTTCTAATGGCAGCCTGACGTGGATCATCCCTGGAAACCCAGCCTAGAGCCCACTCCAGGCATGCCGGTGACTTTATGAGCACCTAGTTCCCTATGTGCATTAGTTTCCGATGACTGCTGTAACAAATTATCACAAACTTGGCAGCTTAAAACAACAGAATATTTTTGTCTTATAGTTCTGCAGGCCATACTTCTGAAGTGAGTCTTACAGAGCTAAAATCAAGGTGTTAACAGGGCTGCACTCCCTCTGGAAGCTCTAGGGGAGAATCCATTCCCTTGCCTTTTCCAGTGTCTAGAGCTACATCCCTTCCATTCCCTGGCTCATGTCCCCTTCCTTCATGCTCAAAGCCAGAGACTTAGCATCTTCTCTCTCTCACTCTGCTTCCAACACATGGTCTTCTTTTCTTCAGTTTGAAATCTCCCACTTCCTCCCTCTAATAAGGACACTTATGATTTCATTTAGGGTCTACTCAGATAACCCAGGATAATGTCCCCATCCAAGATCCTTAAATTAATCACATCTGTAGCATCCATTTTGCCATATAAGGTAACATTCACAGGGTCCAGGGATTAGGACCTGGAAATCTTTTGAGACCATTACTCAGCCTACAACTCTATGCCTTGCTCTTCTGCATGTTCCACGTGAGGCAACATGCTCACAGGCTCAGGGGATTAGGACCTTGACATCTTTTGGTGGGAGGGGGGGGAGCATTATACTGTTTGTTCTAATTACTACAAGGTACACAGAATAATGTGAAAATATGATATAAAAATAATGAAAGTTATGGTGGTGCCAAGAGGGTTTTTTCTTTTTCACCTTCCTTAGTTAGCTCTTTCCTGCTACTGTACTAGATAAAGCTCCTGCTGGCGCCATCAAGCCTCCACGGGGTTATCAAACATACTCATGGATCTCCGCCCCCTATCTTTGCTCATCCTGCTCCTCTAGGTGGAATGGCCTCCTCTCTCCTCTCTTCACAGCTTAAATCCTCCCCGATTACTTCAGTGCCCAACAGAAATCTGCCCTGTGCCCTAAAATCTTCCATTATCATTTCAGCTGAAAGGGATTTTGGGGCTCCTGGATTGCCCAAAGTTGTTTTTACCATCATAAGGCTTGCCTTTACTGTCGTAAGATTTATCATCTAGTACAGTTATCACTTTACTTTTGCTACTGTCTCTCTCAAAATTGCCACTGTGCTCTATGTTTCAGCCAAAAAGAACTGCTTTCTGTTCCTTAACCACACTCTGTGTTTTGTTTTGTTTTGTTTTCTCCATTTCTGTGCTTCTAAATTTGTCATTCTCTGCCTGGGATTCTGCTTTGTCTCCACTATTCACAACCCCTATTAGCAAGAAATGGTGCTGAGCTGAAATACTTTGGAAACAGTCTTGTACCCCCTTTTCAATATTGGGCCATGGTGAGGCTATAAGACATAAGAAATGAAAGTAAGGATGCTCTCCTTCTGGCATAGTAAAGGCCTCGAGCCCTAAATACAACCAGCTGTGACCACAGAAAGACGGTATGCCCAAAGCATCAAACACTGAAAGATTTTTAGAGAGTTACAAAATTTCCCTTCCTGCCCTTCCCCTTCTCCCTTTGCCTTCTCCTCTTTGTTCTGCATTTCGTGCCTCATGAGGGAGGGCATGAAGCCACAAGAAGATGAGTCAGGGTTTCCAGAGTCTCTAATGTGGCCACCGCATCACTTCAGTGATGCAGATTCCTGTTGCCTAATCAGTCCTTTTATTGGAGCTGGGGCAGGGATGCCACTGCTGTGACTTTATTCACATCATCCACCCCCCAGCAATGCCAGGCAGCATGTATTGCTAACTTATTTGTAAACTCTAACCCATGCAAAGTATCAACGAAGCTGAGAAGTAACAAACAAGCTAAAACTGTATTACTCCATTTCCATGGTACTTTGCACTTCCTTTTGATTATAAATTGTGCGTGTTAACATGAAATCTTGATCATTTGGCACTTAAAAAGCCAATTGTACGAGAAGAACCCTTAAGAGATTTATCTTATTACCTGAATGTTTTTATTTAAGTTTGGCCCTGCTTTGAAATGTGACTAGAAAGCCTAGCATGGGAATTCCAAAAGGATATGTGGTTTCATGGACTGAAATGTTTTTCTTTTTAAGTTTGAAATGAGGTGCGTACATAGAAATAACTAATTAATCTTGAGTAAATTGCAATGTGCTGGCAATTTCTATGTTTTTTTAATAACTACTCATTTTCTTAATTCTTGATCCTCATGAATATTTATAGGTAGATGGATATAAACACTGATTCTGCATCAGCCCCTATAGGTATAGTAACACTACTTGATGGGGACCACATGGCTTCTGCTTGCTGAGAATTTGCAATCTTCAGTTAAAAAAAAAAATTCACTGCAATCTTCAGGGCTAAAACTGGCACGATTAATAGTTGTTTCCTGGATACCTGAATATTAGTGAACAAGTTATTGTTGAAAACTTTTGCAAAGTACATCCTTACACTTTCCTGACTTAATATAGAGAGGCTACAGATCAAAATTTAATGTTTTCTGGGGGACAGATGTGGCTCAAACGGTTGGGCGTCCATCTCCCATATGGAGGGACCTGGGTTCAACCCTTGGGACCTCCCGGGGAAAAAAAAAAAAAAATAAATAAATAAATTAATGCTTTCTTCAGGTGATCATCCTGAAGATCAGTTCTCATTGTGCTGTGATTATGAAGAGTTTACTGTGAAATTCCTCGGACACTGTTATCTAAACAACCTTAATATCATACTGTTCTTTTAAATTAATTATGCTTGAATTTCTGATTATTGAGGCTTTATTTATTGCTGTAGCTACAGTTAGAAAGTACAACATTCTGAAGAAGGCCCATAAAGCTAGGTCTGGAGAATGGAACTGACAGTGCCATGAGATCTCAGGGTAACCTAGAAATAGTCCCTTGATGTTCTGTGTTCAGCCCCTGCTTTGAAAGTGGTATCAAAAATAAATCCAAACAACATACTTCCCAGGACTATTGTAAGGGTAAAATAATAACAACAACAATAATAATTATTATTATCATTATAATAGAAACATGGAGAATAATAAAGAAAAGCAGGCTTCTTTTTCTTTTTTAATAAATCAGAATAATCTGCTACAGTAAGGATTCTCTGGCCAAGTATTTTACAATAGTTTTATGTCAACAGACAGACAATTTTCAATGAAATGGCTGTGAGAAAGTTGCTTTTTGAACAGAGGCCAGATTGAGATAGATCCCTCATGGCAGAACACGCAGCTTATGAAACTTTACTTTGATGTTCTTCAGTAAATTTGAGTTAGCGCTCCAGAATAACCAACTTTTGAAAACATATTTTTATATTAAGTCAAAAACTATAATCAATAAGGAACACTACATTATTCATTTTATTAAATTACAAAAACATAGGTTTTGTGAGCATGATTTTCTGCTCTCTCACTAAGACCTATCTGAGAACATCCGTATTGGTTATTTTCTAAAATGGTCTTATACTTAAAGTTTTATGTAAAAAAAATTCAGCTCACATTTGAGAATGAGTTATTTGTGTATGATTTTAGCAATACTCTTTTATTGCTGTGGACATATACCATAACAGTCATGGTAGCAAAATCCATATTTACATTGCAAACTATTTCATTCCAGGATAGGATGAATTAGTGAATAAACCAATTTATAGTAAATATATTTTTTAACACTTAGAAAATTTTCAAATAGGTATATTAATATATGCACATGGTACAAAATTTTAAAAGGTACAAGACTACACAGATTTTCCCTTCATCCATTTATCTTTAGCCAACAATTACCTCTAGGAACTAACCATTAAATTATCAGTTTCTCAGTCATCCTTCCAGAGATTAGAGTATTTAAATGAAAACTAGTTTTAACCCAATTTAGGTTAATATGGCAAGCCATGATGTAGTGCTGAATTTTTCAAAGCATTTCCCTCAGAAACATTCAATCTTTCAAAGTGTTCTATCTAAAAAGGATCCATGACCCAATCATTTGGGCAAATACAACATACTCCAGACCCCACTTTGATATTTAAATTACATAACTTATAGGCCCTGAAAAGGGAAGAAATATGTCTAACTTTAACTTAGCATTTCCTACACATATTTAACCACAAAACACCTTCTTCTCCGCCCCCCCCCACAGGATGCTAATAAATGCCTGAAAAATGATTAGGAGTAGGTAAAACTAAGAAAATCTAAATAAACTATGAACTTAAGTTGAAAATCATGCATTAATATTGGCTCATTAATTGTAACAAATGTACCATAGTAATGTAAGATATTAATAATCAATGAAACTGGAGGCAGAGTATATGAGAAATCTTTGTATCTTGATTTTTCTGTAAATCTAAAACTGTTCTAAAGAGTAAAGTCTACTTAAAAACATTAATTCTGGAGAAGTACATGGAG
The DNA here is from genome assembly GCA_029593785.1 of Cabassous unicinctus. Lineage (NCBI taxonomy): Eukaryota > Metazoa > Chordata > Mammalia > Cingulata > Chlamyphoridae > Cabassous > Cabassous unicinctus. The sequence continues at coordinate 22,657 of JAQZBX010022573.1, forward strand.
CACGAAATAACAATAAGGTGAGTTAAGAAACTTAACCTATAGTTCTAGTTCTAGCTCTACTGACTTGGCGATCAGAAACCTTGGACAAGTTACTAAATTGGATCTCAGTTTTCTCAGTTGCAAAATGTTAGGGGTGGGCTAGGGGGTCACTAAGATCTCTCTTCCTCCCTCCCTCCCTCTTTTCTTTCTTTCTCTCTTTCTCTCTCTCTCTCTCTCACTATAAAATGTCCCCAAGGTATGAATTAGAATATGTTTCCTTCTACTTAATATCGCTAAGGTTTTTTTTTGTTTTTAATTCTGAAATTAAAATGAATTCATTAATTTTTTAACACAAAATTTTAGGCAGCTCTAATGTACTAGCCAATTTGAGTTTGTATTTAAAAGGAACTTAAGATTTTGGCTTTCTGAAGCAAATTAAACATTATTCCTAGAGTCTTATCTAACTTTGCATTTATGGAGTAAGCTCTTTTTATAGAAGTAAAGCAAAAGTAAATAGGTTATCTAAATGACTACATATTTGTGAGGGCACTCAACCTTTGATTATTTGGCAGAAGATAGCTAAAGTAATAATCATAAGAGGCTGTATTTGTGATACATGGCTCTCTAAGAAAGCCTGGTAGACTAGCCCCTTCCCTCAGCCCACAGGGAGGTGCTTATGGTATATTATAATACTACAGAACAAAGGACTGGGGTAGAACTTAGGTGGAGTGATGAAGGAGAAAGGAGGCTTGTGTCTGCTTAATTCCAGTGTCATGAACACAGGGGATTTTACCAAGAAGTAGTTTAATGGTCCAGTATTTTTTGACAGCCAATTTATGTGGTCTTAAATCAATGTGTTTGTATTACTTTTATACTTTTGGATAATATGTGGACTGTGCTCTGAAATATTAGATTATTAATAAATTTATTTGTGTCATATTTTTTGTTAGTTTTGTAGCTTTGTTTTAGCCATGACTCTGGATAGTCTCTATACCCCAATTATGTCAGTTAATAAAGGGATGATTGTGTTCTAGTCCAAGTTACAAGCTTTACAATATTTTCAAGTTGTTTCCTTATTTGCCATGCATCATCTACAAATATTATCAAAGTTTTCTTTAATTAGATTTGTAACCATTTTTTGAACTAGAAATTGCACTTGCTTGAATCATTATATCAAATCTTTCATTCTCAAACAGTTTACTACACATAACATTAAGTATCTGTAGGCTATGGGGTACACTTTGTTTCCCTAACTGAATTTCCTATTGTGTTATCTGTAGATTTTTTACTAGAATATGTTTAATTTTTCCAAGTTTTCATGGTACAAAATTAAGGATATTTTAATTGAACCTTTTTTATAACATTTGCCACAAAAGCAATCTCTCTTTTATAATTTTGAAACATTGTAAATTATTGCCAATGCTTATTTTCCTCATACTTTATTATTATTCTACTACCATAATTATAATTAAGGCTTTCTCATGATAAAAAATTTAGTCACCAACCAATATGCATGTGATGTCTTCTAGACTGAATATAAAATAATGGTTCTTACAAATGAAAGTTTTGCTTTATTTTTATCAACATTGAGATTCATGTGAAACCTTTCTATGTGCATGAATAAAGCATCCTTCATTTTCTTTTACTGCTAGGGCAGCAATATAATATAGACTTTAGATTCTTACTCTATAAAATATAGAGAATACTTACATAAGAATATGAAATAAAAATTATTTTCTGTGATTATCTGTGCCACAGTCTCCTCATCTATAAATTGAAGATAAAAATACTACTTATACCAGAGAAATATTGTAAGGATTAAACGATTTAATGCATGTAAAGCACTTACAAAAGTGCTTGTTACATTGTAAGTCCTTAATAGTATTAGCTCTTATTATTTTGTTGTTGATTATTTCTTACCATCCCAAGAAACCTTATGAGCTATTTTTCTTTGCATTAGGTCTTCTATAATTTGATTTCTATTGGAGATGAAATTTTCCAGTCACAACAAGTTGTCTTTTAACCATTTGAATAACTTTCCTGTAAAGTTAATTCTACTTTATACCTTTAGCACAATTCTTGCTAAATTCCAGAAGCTTATGAATTTGAGTTCCTGTTTCCAACAATATAAAAGGTGAGGTGTGCAAATAATATTGTTTGATTAAAAGAACTTAAAATGTTGGAATATATGTGTTTGTGTGTGTATACATACATATTTACTGCCCCCTACCTCACCATTGAAGAACTGGCAAGGTAGTACAGAAATTATTAGGCTACAGTCTAAGAGAAGGCAGGAACCCTGAGGGGTAAGGTGCACAGAAGTCTCTTTTGACCTGGAGACATTAACTGAACTTAAGCTTCAGTTTTTCAGCCTTGCGGGGCATGGGGAGGGGACAGAGACAAAGCCTAAAGATTTCCCAAGGTGGAGAGTCTAAGTGGGAAGTCCTCTTCTAATAAAGGTGGGACTCCACGGACCTCATCTGGTAACCATAAACCTATGCTTGGATAGATTTGTGGTTGAAATTCATATGATTTGGGTGGTTCAAAAAAATTTTCAAACCATATGGTATAAAATTGTCCAAGACCAAGAACACCCCCAATTGGTAGAAGCAAAGACCAATATATCTGGGAGAAAACACCTTCCTATTAGGCCTCAAAGAAGTAATTTTTCAAGATAAATGGGTTTCACACAGTAAATAATTACTTCACTCATAAGGAAACAAGGTGCATAAGTGAGAACATGAGAAACAAGAACAACAGAAATTAGCTGTGAAAGTTTCAAATAGTATAACTAACTAAAATAGAAAATAAATAACTATGCTTACTATAGTTAAAGAAACAAACGATGGGCTTAAAATGATAATATGAGACTACAAAGAATGATGCAGGTTTGAAAAGGAACCATATACAAAATTTAACGGCCAGATTTAACAGAGATTGGTCTCTCACACTGAAATAGAGAACAGGTAAACTGAAAGATAGGTTATAAGGAATTATGCAGAATTCAGCATAGAGAGACAAAGAAACGGAATATAAATGAAGTCAAGAGACCCAGAAAAAATAGTGAGAAGGTCTAACACATAAGGCTAACTGGAGCTCCTAAAGGAAAGAACAATCAGTTCTCAGTTTCCCATGAAATTAAATCTTTAATATGTGGAATGAAAATAACTGCTAAACCAGAATTCTAGCTCAGTAGAATTTTTTCAAAGAACGAGATTGAAATAAAGATATTTTCAGCCAACTAAAAACTGGGAAAGTTTGCTGCTAGCAGAACTTCACTACAAGAGATTCTAAAAGATGCCCTTCAGGCAAATGGAAAATAATCCTAGATAATAGGTCTGAAGTACAAAAAGGAACAAAGAGCAATGAAAATTAAAAATCTGTAGATAAACTTAATACTGGCTACATATAACCACAATAATTTCTCATTTAACTAAAGAGAGAGTGAGACAGAATTAACCCCCCCCCAAAACAAACAAAAATAACTTATTAATTGGTGAAGAGGATTAAAGGAATTAAAGTCTTCTACATCCTTGAGTAGTCTGACAGGAGCAAAGGGGTACTGGTTAATTTTATTGTTACAGAAGGAATTAGACAAGTTAAAAGATGTATGCTGGAGTAGGGTGGGCCCTTAATTCATTATGACCTGTTGTCCTTATAAAAAGGGGAGAAGTCACACAGACGGGAGAATACCATGTGTCGACTGAGGCAGGAGATTGAAGACCAAGGATTGCCAGCAAACCATCAGAAGCTAGGAAGAGGCAAGGAAGGATTCCCCCCTTCTGATTTCTGACTTCCAGCCTCCAGAACTGTGAGACAATGAATTTCTGTGGCTTTAAGCTACCCACTCTGTGATTCTTTGTTATGGCAGACCTAGCAAACTAAGATACCAAAAGAAAGCTCATATGGCTGTATTAAAGTCAGACAACATAGACTTTGAGATAAAATCATTACTAGAAATAACAAGGGTCACTTTACAACAATCAAAGATTCCATTATTCAGGAAGACAAACTATTTTTTTTCAATAATATAGCCTCAGATAGAAGATTTTAATACTGAGAATAACAAATTTGACTCACTGGGCATATTTAGAACACTGCACCCAGCATTTTTTTTTTCGGCACACATACAACATTTACACTGTCACAAGGCACTTTTCAACAAAATTTAAAGACTGTATTCATAAAATATGTAATCTAAACTCTGCTACTCATTAGCTTTATGACCTTGCAGAAGTCCTTTAACTTCTCTGAATTTCAGTCTTCCAAAATGGGGATAATAACAGTATACTTTTGCTATGTAAGGCAGAGACACAAGAGTATGCTGCATTCAAGGATCCTACATGCCATGAGAAAAAGTTTGGGTTTTAAACTGAATTACATAATTAGAAATGTTTTAGAAAGACAATTTTTGGCAATAACATGGAGAATGTTTAGAGAAAGGCAAAACTGGAAGCAGGGAGATGCATTAGGAAAAAATTATAACAATTCAGATAAGAAATATTAAGGGCTTGAAGAGGTGTGTGAAAGAATATATCTTCACAGCTATGCATGTTCTTATTTAAAATTTCAGCCCCAAAGAGAAATAATAGAAACTAGATCCATTTAATAAATATGAATATTAATACAGCTACTTTAAAAATTCTTTGGCAAATAACTAAGCATAGTAAAACACAAAATTTTTTCATTCCTTAAAAACAGACAATTTAAGAGGCAATCATTAAGGCAAATATCTCTATGACCTATAAGAAAAAGAAACTGAGTATTGTTATCTTTAGTATTATTAAAATTATTAATTCGATCTTTAAAGCATTCTAAAATCTCACTTCCTCATATGGTATAGAGTGCAATAATCCTCACTGTTAGGAATTTCTTCTTTACAACTGCAGTAGTCAGCCAAAGGGGTGCTGATGCAAAGTACCAGAAATCTATTGTCTTTTATAAAGGGTATTTATTTGGGGTAGAAGCTTACAGTTACGAGGCCCTAAAGAGTCCAACTCAAGTTACCATAAGAAATACTTTCTCACCCAAAGTCTGTTGCCACGTGTTGATGCAAGATGGCAGATGATGTCTGTGAGGGTTCATTCAGCCTTACTCTTTCCTCTTAAGGCTCTGTGGTCCCAGCTTTTTCCCATCTCAGCTGAAGGCTGGCATAGGGCTTGTCTCTCTTCCTCTGTGGCTCATTTCTTTCCGGGCTAAGATGCTCTGTTCTCTTCACAAGGTCAGCTGTAAACTATCAGGCTCTTCTCTCTTCCCAGGGCTGCAGGATCCTTTGTGTATCTTCTCTGTGTGTCTACTTTCATTTGAGAGTCTGTTTTATCAACCCATCAGAGGGGTGACGACTCAACGCTGTATGCCCTAATGATGTGGTCAAACCAAAGCCCTAATCTTAACATAATTTAATCAAAGATATCTCAGCTGAATCTAATACAATCAAAGGGTATCACACCCAGAGGAACAGACCAGTTTACAAACATAACCAAAAATCTCTTTTGGAATTCATGAATAATAACAAACTGTTACAATAACCAATCCCCAAAAGCAAAAACACTGGCTATTTGTTACCTGATATTAACAGCTACTTAAAGAACTAGCATATTGGTGTATTCACTCAATGATGTTTGAAAATTCAAGAGAAAATGTTCTGAAGCATAGGGTTTTGAAGAAATTCAGTTTATAAATGCAAATGAGGCAAATACTAAGGAACACTGCATTCATTTACTTCAAAATTTAAATTTACATGAAATTTAGTTTACTATATAAAAGCGCATGTAATTTAAATCTGAATGGGTGTAAGTTAAAATTATTCTACCTAGTACTTCTGTGTAGCACAATCATTCTATTTGGAAGAGGTTCTTCCATAGTTTGTTAATTTTTGTTTTGTTTATTTGTTTGTTTTTAATCATTACCTCAAAAAAATCTCATAAATGGTATGAAGTATGATTTAAAATCTGGGAATTAAAATCTGGCCACTATAAATGATAGTAATAGGAACAGTTATTGCAGATATGGTAGCATATCTTGCCAAAAGAGTTCTTATTTCTCATAGTGCTATTTGCATTTTCATGTGTATGTCCCTTACAAGCGTGTCATAATTAAGGTGAAAGCAAATTAGGTTGATTTAAATTGAGGAGTATGCTGAAATAAATTAAAGTGTTGGAATAAGATGAATAAAAAGGCAAAGGGGAAAATGTGATGAAGGGATTTTACACATTGTCTCTGTCAATCATTTTGGAAATCTTCCAAACATTACATCAAATAATGTCAACCTCAAGAGAGATTTATAATTTATACTAATGCAAAATATCCCTGGTGCTGCCATTTGGAACGAGGAGTAGAGGAAGAAAAGGAGATCAAGGTCATTCTTATTTTCTACTTCTCCCTTATCTTCCACTAGAAATTATAAAACTCTATCTTGAATCTGATAACACATTATCCTTTCAACATTCATCTAGATCACAACAACCTCCTTCCTTGAATTCCACTCTTGCCCACTTTCAATCAAGTTTACCACAGAGCAGAAAAATTGATCTCACAATTTAAATCAAATAACATAACGAAGAAGCCAAAACAACAAACCGTGAGTTACTAAAGCTTCCAGCCTCCAGGAAGGGCTCCCCTCCCCCACCCCTGAGATATCCAGCAGGGGTAAAACCTTTGGCTCATTTCAGCTGACTGAGAGGGAAGAAAACATCTTCCTCCCTGTCAGCTGTTAAAAGGGAAAAGGGAAGGGAAATCTGGGGGCTTTTCTTCAGTGAATTCAGCTAGGGGAGCCCGCTTTGAATCTTGGCTCTGGCCAGAAGAAAACAAAGGAAAACCAAGAGAGATACACTTCTGTGGAAAGGTGTACCAACAAGTGCCATCTGCTGGTTGGTCTGGAAATTACATGGACAAAACTGCTTTTCGAGTTCTCTTTACTCCGCCATTGGGAGAGAGCCTGCACCCCATTAGTGAGTCCCTGGCACAATTTTGATAACTTAAGCTGGGCAATTTTTAAAGACTTAGGATAAGTTGAATCAAATATCAAAGAAGAGCTGTGAAAAAATAATAATAGGCAAGAAAGAGAAATTGGCCATCAAAGTAAATACAACAACATATCAGATGCCTAGACATCAGCAAAAAATTACAAGCCATACTAGGAAACAGGAAGAGATGGCCCAGACAAAGGAACAAATCAAATAACCTGAAGAGATATAGGATTTAAAACGATTAATCAATGATCATCACACAACTCTCCTAAATCAATTTAAAGAATTGAAAGAAAATATGATTAAAGAGATAAAGGATATTAAGAAGACACTGGTTGAACATAAAGAACAATTTGAAAGTCTGCAAAGAAAAGTAACAGACCTTATGGGAAAGACATGACGGATGAGATTGAAAATACATTAGAGGCACATAAGAGCAGATTTGAATTGCTGAAGACAGAATTAGTGATTTTGAAGACAGAACATCTGAACTGGAAAAGACAGGACAACAGAAAGAGAAGAGAATGGAAAAAATGGAACAAGGTCTCAGGGAATTGAATGACAATGTGAAATGCAAAAACATACGCATTATTGGTGTCCCAGAAGGAGAAGAAAATGGAAAAGGGACAGAAAGAATATTTGAGGAAATAATGACTGAAAATTTCCCTACACTTATGAAAGACATAAATATCAATATCCAAGAAGGAAAACACACCCCAAACAGAATAAACATGAATAAACCTACCCTGAGACACCTACCATTCAGAATGACAAATATCAGAGATAAAGAGATTTTTAAAGCAGCAAGAGAAAAGCAAAGCATCATATACAAGGGAAAGTCGGTAAGATTAAGTGCTGACCTCTCATCAGAAACCATGGAGGAGAGAAGAGAGTGGTATGATGTATTTAAGGTTTTGAAAGAGAAAAACTGCCAGGCAAGAATTCTGTATCTGGAAAAGCTATCCTTCAAAAATGAAGGGAAGTTCAAAGTCTTCACAGACAAACAAAAACTGATAGAATATGTACAAAAAGACCCGAATTACAAGAGATACTAAAGGGAGTGCTGCAGCCTAAAAGGAAAAAAAACAAGGATGAGAGACTTGGTGAAGAGTGTAGAAAGGAAGATTATTAGAAAGGGTAAAAAAGATAGACTATAGTAAGATATGACAACAGAAAGCCAAAGGTCAAAATGGATGAAGTAAGTAATGCCTTTACAGTTATAACATTGAATGTTAATGGCTTGAAATCCCCAATCAAAAGACACAGACTGATAGAATGGATAAAAAAATATAAGCCATCTATATGTTATCTATAAGAGACTCATCTCAGACATAAGGACACAACTAGGTTAAAAGTGAAAGGTTGGGGGAAGCGGGTGTGGCTCAATGGATAGAGCTCCCGTTTACCATATGGGATGCCCCGGGTTCGCTTCCCGGGGCCTCCTTGCGAGGGCAGGCCGGCCAGCCCGCGCGGCGTGGTAGGCTGATGCAGCAAGAACTCACAGCAGGAAGCGGGTGTGGCTCAATCGATAGAGCCCCCGTTTACCATGCGGGAGGCCCCGGGTTCGCTTCCTGGGGCCTCCTTGTGAGAGCAGGCCGGCCCGCGCGGCGCGGTGGGCTGATGCAGCAGTGTCCCGGCCTGCGGGACAATCAACGGGAACCTAGAGAGGGGGAGCGGGAATGGGATGGAACAAGAGACGCGAGAGATGACAGCAAGACAGGATTCTGATCAAGCTGCCAAAGTTTATTGAAGAGGCAGGGTATATATACTGAGGGGGAAAAGGGTGAGGATTGGTGGCTGTTAAGGACGGGTGGCGGTTTGGGATTGGTGGTTGCTGTTGCTAGGCTTAGTAAGGA